>VXAX01006613.1:465409-518737 GCA_013399835.1 Leptocoma aspasia
GGTGTCTCATTTTGCTCCTTTACATGGCTTCCATCTGGTCCTTTTCTCTCACTGGAGGGAAGATTGCAGCACTGAGGGGTTAACATCTTGCCCAGGGCCAGTAGATGGCCATGTGGCCTCTGCGTGGGAACTGCGCGGAGGGCAGCCACTCTCTCTCAGCTGCATGATCTCCATGGCAGCTTCCACGTGATAAAAATCCCCAACACTGTCCTTGGGCTGCTCTGGGGGTGGGGGTGGCAAACAGCCCGATGTTCGCACGGCTGGCTCCCTCTGGGCCCGTGGCAGCCACCCTTCCCCCTGCCGTCCTGCCCCCGCCCCTCCCCCCTGCAGCCGATGGAGTTGGGCGGGGTGTTCCTGCAGGCGGAAAAGGCTCCAGACCACTCCCTCCTCACACGGCAGCCAGTGGGGCCAATGGGCTCCCCGGGAAGGGGCCTGGCAGGGCCTGACCCCCGGCAGGCCAGGCTGGACCTAGCTTTCCCTGCTGCCAACAGGGAAAGAGGAAGTTCCGGGTTTTTTCCCAGCTTTAACATGTGTGTTTCACAGAGGCATGTCCATGTTCATTGCTTCCGTAAAACACTCCCATTTCAAACCAGGACACTTAGGGGAATAGCCTCCTTCACCATGGGCTGCAGGGGAACCTCTCCTCCAGTGTCTGGAGCACTTCTTCTCCCCCTTTTTGACTGAACTTTACACGTGCAGAGCTGTTTACCTCATGTGTTTCTTCTGACTTACACAGCTTCTATGCAGCAATTTGTACACTTTCTTAAATATCTCATCACAGAAGTACCACTGAAGTTGGTGATGGGCTCAGTTTTGGCCAGTGGTGGATCTATTTTGGGGTCAGCTAGAAGGAGCTGTGTCCAACCAAAGGGCCACTCCTGATGGCTATGCCTGCTTCATAGTGGACCTTGCATACATAGATGTGTGAAAAATACAGCCCTAAATTAAAAGTGGGGACTTTAGGCACACAGAGAATTTCTGTGTTTCTTCTGTGTTTCAGTCTTAATTTTCCTGTTATTAGGTTGTTTGAAAATACAGTTTCAGATTTATTTTTAAGATAAGAGCAGTCCAATCCTGTTTTTAGCAGAGGATCATTTGAAGTTAGAAGTCATCTCTTGAGGTCACCTAGTCAAACTATCTGCTCAAGCAAGAACAGCTATAACAGTTTGACAAGGAATGTGTTGAATCAGGCTTTGAATATCTCCAAGAATGAAGATGCCACAATCTCTCTGGACAGGCTGTGCTGTGTTTGACCACCTTCACTATAAAAGTGTTTTTTCTTTTCAGATGGAATTTCAAGGAATTTTAATTTGTGCCTGCTACATCTGGTCCTTATAATTTATCATACCTACATTTAACACCTGAAAAGAGCAAATAATGAAGCAGACATCTTAAGTAATTTAGGAGTTACTGTCAAATATGTCATGTGGTTTTAATGCAGAAAAGAGGGCTGTCTCTCAAAATGATAGAAGTTTCTTAATGTAAAATCTTCCTGCCAGGTCACAGAAAAGTACAAGGACATTGCAAAATTAATCAGTCCAGATTTTCACTGTCCTCTCTTTGCTTCTCTAAGTTTGAGGCATGCTTTTTTTCTTCTAAAGTTCTGAGTCAGCTATTGACAGAGGAAGGAGGCATATTTAAAACGCTTACCTTGGCCCAAGCCCAAAGGGCTGTTATGGCTAGATTATAGCTCCATTAACCAAACTGCCTGTAAAATCATTTGACTTGGCTAATGTCTCTGATTCCAAGGTCTGCGAATGTCTAAACTCATTTCTAAATATTGTAAAAGTTAATTAACTTTATAGTCTGAGTTGAATGTCTATTAAAATGGATAGATCTGGATTACTGTTTGGATATAAAATAATACAATTAGTGTTGCTTAAAGGTAGATTGTAAATCAGCTTGATGAAATCCTAAGAAAATATGACACCAGAAGAATTCCTTAATAGATTTTTCTTTAAGAGTAATTACAGAAGAGAGTACTCACATTTCTGACATTGAGGCAAAAAAAGCTGCTCATCCTAATAATATTTTTCCTTTCACTCACTATTAATTTGCTACAGATGGATCATAAAACTATGAGGAATTTTCATACAGCCTAAACTGACCCTGAAATGAGTCATAATTATTATATGTTATATTGCTAACAGTTTTTTTGCTTTGAGATTTTAAAACATTCTGGCATAATTAATGAAAGAAAACTATACAGTGACTCTATCATTATCCCTGCTTTGTACAGGAAACTCAAAAACTGAGGTTAAATGCCCTGTCAACTGATCCTGTTTAGTCATGAATTCCTAAGAAGCAGTTATTCAGCAAACCAATTTCCACCATATCTGATTATTATTCATCTCTACATATGCATTGATTTTTGTGAAGAACTTACACAGTCTGCAATGAGCAAAGTGAAGCAATTCAAAGACAGCTAAGTTAGTGAAAAATGAACTAGTTTTGGTATTGGAACAATAAAATCACATTGTCTGGCTGCTTCTGGGAAACCCAGCAGAGCTTTGTTTTGTGTTGTACTGTATTGAGTTGGATTATTCTCTTGCTGTGAGCTGGCTGCCACTGGCTGTATGTGCCACAGATGGCTCAAGAGAAAAATGTACAATTTAGGTTGGAGTTACCCACAGAAGCAAGTCAATGTAATAGATATAATTCCTAGGCGATGAAGGACTTTAGCAATGTATTTAACAGATATATTTATTTACTTATTTTAAGTTTAGAGTATTGAGGGAGAGGTGCATAACAACCATCGCAGTTTTATCTAGGAAAAATGGGTAATAAAGACAGAGATCATGTTTACTGCTCTAATAACCAAGACAATAATGTATTGGTATGAATCACATTAAATATGCTGGATGTTGGTTTGACTAACGTGCTAACCATGCATTGTTCTTCAGGGAGAAAAGCTCCTACATCACCATCTTCAGCAAAAGCAGTGTCATTCATCACACCAAATGAATAATGGCAAGAGGGAAGGACTAGATGCAGAGCACATTAATTAAGTAAAGTATTACTTTACTTTTACTACAGGAAACTTTGATTTCAAGTGGTTTCTGCACACTAATACATTTCCTAAAACTGCAATAAATTTTTATGGATGAATTACTTTATCTGAAGAGCTCACAGTGAATTACGACTTGTACAAGGGTTTGCTCTCTGAGACTTAATGTGTGTTTCTCTGTCTGTTGAGCCAGACTTCATAAATGTTCTCCAGAGGTACTAGGCATCATTAAGGATAGAAATAAGCACTTTCTCTCTTTCATTGAAATACTATACTTATTGCCTCAATGTAGTAACGTGACATAAACGTGACTGTCCTTTTCTTTCTATTTGATTTTCACTGTCTATATCTTGCCCCTAATTATGGAATTAGAAAGGATGACCTTAGGAATGCATCCAAAGGAAAAATAATTCCTATTTTATTCTGTGCCAATATTCCCCTGAAAAATTAAAATACGTAAATTTAAAATACCAGCCAGTTAAGAAAATTAACTGGAAATCACATGCTTCGTCAAAACACTTATTTCAAAATCTGACAATAAGTCACTTAGTGTGACTTATTATTTATGTGGAGCTAAGTCAGTTTGCAGGAGTAAGTACCCTATGAGGGCTGCACATTTTAAAACAGTTCTCACAGTTCTTCTGCCTGCAATTTTAGAAAAAGAGAGTTTGTGAACCTGCTAACTGTGGGGGAAAACTCCACAAACTGTACAGACAGCTACAAGCCATATAAATGAGAATGCAAACAAAGAGCCTTTAAAACTCAGCTGTAAAGCCGTGTTACTTTCCTCCTTTTCAGTCTTTCCAGAGAAACTGTCCAGTCTGCCCTCCATCTACTGTGATTTTACACTGTTATGGGCTGAGGACCATACTGGAATTTAAAAGATCTCATGATCTTCAACATATGAGGACACTATGATCTGCATAGACCAAATTCCAGCATCAGAAAAATATTGCAAGGCTATTTTCCTGGTTTTGTTCTCTCTTAAAAAAAATTCCCCAAAACCAACAAAATGGTTATGCCTCCTCCTTTTCTGCCTCTCAAATGAGAAGTTAATACCACAACTTTTCTAGGCACTGAAGACCTTCCCAGACTTTGGGGTGTTCATTTGATGCTCAGTTTACACTCACAGATTCCAACTTGTACACCGGTAATGTCAGCTCTGTAATGAATATCTAATAGCTGAACAAGGAGAAGAGCAAGCTGGAAGACAGTTGGAGGCAGTCCCCTATTCTGGATATAATCTGGCCTATCCTCCTAACACTTTTGATAAACACATCTGAAAACCTGCAAGGACATGTCGGTTTTAACATGCAGAGAACTCACTGAGCTTTGATGGAAGTGTTAGCTTGGTTTGGATCTTAAGTACAGACCTATCACATCATAGAATCATCCAGACATTGCAATACACAGAATCTAAAGGTGGCACAAGATCAGAAGCATATAGTAACCTTTTCAGACTTAAATTAATCTGCTTTTCTAACATGATGAGAACAGGTCATCTGTTTCTTTCCTTTCATAGTAATAAAACCTGAATATGATATTTGAAAGAGGCAGTGTTCTAGGTAGGATTTTGGTGACATATATTTTGTTGTTGATTAGACTTTTTATTTTACATAAAATAATGGTTTTGCTGTTTGTTTTGAATTTTTTTTTTTTGGGCAACTTAATACCAGCTCCTTTTCTAAAGCCTCATTCACATTAATGAAACTGAGTTGAAGAGACAAAGTTTCAGAGGCAGATGGGATAGTAAATCCAGAAGTAATATTGGTGCAGCTTTTGTATATGTGTTCCATCACTCAGTTTATAATTTTGTCTTACTTGTGAATTTCCTTCTATTTTTTTGCTGTTACGGTTCAAGATTTTAATTTCATAGTATATCATTTTGTGACAAAAACTTATATTTTTTAGCTTAAAAAGGACATTCTAGCACAGTGATAGCTTTATGTAATCTCCTCTTCCTGGATAATTTATGCATGTTCCTCTGATTTAACAAAAAAACCTCGATCTTCATATTGTAATAATGACTCCTGGTGCAACAAGGTAGGTCTAAGACTTGTATTCTAATTTTTTTTATGACATTTATTTTTTACTGTACTAATTGATGTTGCCTAATTTATAAATGTTTCTTTTCATCAATAAATCATCTTATCATAGTTTCTTCCTAAACAGCAATTAGTAATGTGAGATAAAACACGCAATGGATTTTTAAAAACAAACTCCTCATCCTTCCTCCGTGAAATAGAAAATTCATTAAAAGTAATTAAAATGTTATAGTACGCCAGAACCAATACTGCAGAGGGTGGATAATTTGATTAAACAAAGGTCTTCTAGTTAAACAAATCTTACTATTTGTAATATGGATGGAATTCACAAGCTCATATGAGTATCCAAGAGAAAAACTCTAGGATTTGATTAATGACCCATGTTCTTTGTTACAAGAGCAAAACTGTCTTGTAATATAGTAAAGACACAGTACAGTCAGGTTTTCAGACAATATTGTGATTTTTAGTCCTCTTGTGTGAGGAATAAAGCAACTCCTTGTACAAGAGTGAAGCTGAATAGCATCTGAAGGAATCATATTAGACTTTTTCTGCCTACAAAAGAAGTCATACTAATGCAGGATATTTGGAAACAAAAGCCATAAAGTATAAAATGCTCTCCCCTTGCTACACTCACTGATTTGATCCTCAGCATTATTTTAAAGCAACTTTGTACCCAGCAAAGAGCAGTTTATATTACATTTTTTACTGCAAACAAAAATGCAGTAATTCTACACAATAATGGTGGGTTGGTATATATTTACTTTTATTGGTTGACCACAGAAGATGAAATATTGCGTTCCACAAGGGAATATCATGGATAATAATTTTTTGTGCTAAGAAAATAAGGAGGTCAGGGAAGCATTTCTCTATTTTCTTGTTTCTGTATTCCAGCTGTGTTCATTGTAAGCTTCAGCTAAGGATGCAAGTAAGTTACTTTTATTTAGAAGTCTTTACTTCATCTGTAATTTTACACAACATCAAATTTAAATGTTTTATGTTATTGTCATTTTAATTCATGTTTAGGTTCTGTGATCTAGAAACAGAAGTACCTAACATCATAAATAAGATTTCTTCTAGGCTTTGCTGTCAGATATGTTGCGATGTACAGATTACACAATATAAGCCTTTTTCCCCAACCGAAGATGCTGCAGTACTGATATTGATAGTAGTTCAAGATCAAATGTTCTCCTCATTGTCAGTGATGGACAGTGAGGACCTCAGTTTCAATAATCTTCCGCCAACATCTGAGAATAATGAGCTCTGGTGCCAGTCCAGTGGCAGGAGAATAAACAGTAGTTTTATACCTACTGTAACATGTGCAGTTCTATGTTTGCTTGCATGTTTTTGCAATTAAATATACAAAGTATATGTGAGCAAATATACCCAATTAACCTACTAAAATTCAAGCTAAATATAATCCACCCAATCTTAACATTTCTTTCAGTTTTACATCTGACCACAATGTTTGTGGGTCTAGACCATTAATATTATCTTTTATTATGTAACTAATATTCCTTTCTGTCAACTGAAATCTCTTATAAAAAGGAAAGATCAGAGAGCTTGATGCCTGTAGCATTCATAATTCTGGCCTTCACTGTTTTCAACCATAAAAATCAGCATCTTTCTTATTTAGTTATTTTAAACACCAAGTTGCATCTCTGAAAGAAAGGTGTATGAGGAAATGATTTATGTATAAAATCTACACTGATGACTCAAAATTAAAAGTTTTCACTACCTGGTAAAACAGAGGGTAACAGGAGTTTAGAACAGAGGTTCTCAGTCCTGATTATCAAACTTCTGTTCTTCAGTTTATAGGAAAGTAATTCAATTTCTTGACCTGAAAAGCCTTTGATTTATTTATAAACATAAAAATATGTGGAGGGGGTGGTATTATGGCACAACAAAAGATGAATGTTTTATGCATTATTGGTGGAGTAATAAATTTCATTTTAATTTCTTCCATTTTACTTCTTTTTATATCATGTACACCTTTCCATGTGGAAGCGGTAGCGAACTCTGTGTAACTGCTGAGTAAACAAAAACGTTGATGTGTAATATTTATCTATTCTGCATTCCCTCTTGTTTTGCAGCAGCAGCATCCTAGTGCAGTGAGTATACAGTAACACCTTTGACTGTAGAAGCATGTGTAACCATTCACACGAAAGGCTCTGGAGAAACCGGCCACCCGTGCCAGTAACACAAGTTGTAGCTTTCACCCTGCCTCACTCCCTGAAGTAGCTGCCAAAGTCCAGTGGCCTCCTGCACATGAACATTTATTTTGTTCCTTCTGTTATGGTTCTTCTGAGGGATAGGATTTAATCCCTTTCACTTTTAAGATGCAAAGGAACAGTTTATTTCTGCAGCTGGGAGAGGAAATTGCTTGTTTATTTGGACAGCCTTGAGGGATGCAATGAAATTAGTGCAGCAATTTGCACTAACCTTAGGGGAATACATGCCACCAAAGATTGCTAAGTACAATACACTTTAATTGGAACCCTCCAGCTCCCAGGACACTGTCTTAATCATAGATGATAGGAACAAATGGCAGAGAACAGGTTATGGCCCAAAATACCATCAAGTGATCGGACAGTCCCCCTAACTACTCTCTACATTGAATCATTATGATTGCAATGAATAACTCACATTTCTACTCTGGCCTGATAATCTTATGATTAAAATAGGTTGTGGAGGTAGCTTTTACGACTTTTCTGAAACAAAACTTAATATCATCAAAACCTGTACATCATAGCTGAGATTTTTTTCAGTGTAAGGCTCACATTTTGCTGTGAGTTACAATACATACTGAAGGTAGGATAAATACTGAAGTTGTGATGGCTAATCATATGTAGTCCATATTCAAAATATTTGTGATGCTGTAAAGTAGTATGTTTGCCAGTTCTAAAGATTCAAAAACTATTTACAGGACAAAGAAAATATTTAAAGTTCAAAAAAAGGTCAAGGAAAAACGTGGTTTTAATGCTTTTTATTAGCATTCTGTACTTTAAATCACAAGTCACATTTTTAAACTTCCACCTAATCTCTAAGGATTTAAAGTATCATTTTAGATATGTTTCTACAGACTTCTGGAGCTGGGGTATTATGAAAACCACTAGATATTCCAGGATTTGTGGAGGAGATTATATGAATTTCCAAGTTCTAACTGTATCTCCTGTTCAGGCAAGATAGAAATGTGTCTCAATATGTGAAAAAGACATGTAAACCAGTAAGATACACATTAAAACATACTTCTGGAAACCAAATGTCATTGTTATAGACTGTAAGTGAAATGTCCATTTAGATGTGTAACGTAAAAACACTTGGGTTTAAGGCTAACATGCAAGTAAGGTGTGCCATGCCTTGAACTGATCTGTGCTGTCACAGGAGCTCTCCTCTCTTCCAGACATGATTTGGGTCTATAAACTTACAAGTCAAACAAACTCCTGGTTTTCAAAGTAGCATTATTATCAAGGTATATTTACCTCAAACCTGCCTGCTTATCATGTCTTACACTGTAGGTGTTAATGTATCATAAGTCACAGAGGACTAGGGAAGCACAAGACATGAGTGAGAATATATTCTCTTTGTTTCTACAGAAAGACAAGTTGAATTTTCTGACATATATTGCAAAACAAAGCCCTAATTCTTTGTAAGGATTACTACTAGAAAAGCCAAAGTGGGAAAGAAAACTGCATGAGAAATATCTTGTCTTGATATGAATGATATTAAGGTTCACGGAAGCAGAAAGTCAGTGTGAAGAATATCTAGTTCTGGTTGGATATGATCACGTAACAAGTCATGCTGTTGATGCCTTAAGTAGATGCCTTGGTAGTAGCGCCAAGGTAGAGGCCTTGTCAAGCCTCTAAAGGGAGAGAATGATGTGTTAAGTTTTAGCTTTCATGTTTTCCAGATTCTGTACTGCATTAGTATATAACTCTGAACTTTCATATAAAGTGTTAGCAAGTTCTCTTCACAGTTTAGTTAGACAAAACAGTCCTTTTCCAGGTTGAGAACCAAGGACACCAAGTTGCAGCCTCAGGCCCAAAAAGCATAAACAACAGTGAATTGAGGAGAGCAAACCAGAAGGATGGGACTTCATAACCTGAAGCTGTAATTGGACAATTAACCCCAATATGTAAATGGACCAAAATTTATAAAAGTGTGAAAACTTGTGACCCATCATCCATCTTGGGTGGAGCCACAGCCAGGCTTTTGTGCTGCCCAAGGTGTATCCTTTGAAGGCCTTTTTAACAAATACCTACTTTATTCCTTTAACACTGTCTGGCCTCTGTTCTAGGTAGCCTCTCAAGGCATCACTGTATCACTTGCTACAGCTGGGACAGGACACAATGTTTTTGAAAATCACATGCTACTTCCTAAATTCTTATTGGTTAAAATGGTATTTCTACATGAAAAAGGTTTTAAGGATGTAACTCTGTCTGTGCACTGTGGCTGGTGTTTAGATTGATTTTGGATGAGGAAATGGTACAATCTTTGGATCAAAATAGATTAGGTAAATCCAGTTCAAGGATAAAGATTGCCAGTGAAAGACAAATGTGCCTCATGATGTTTGCATTTCTCAAAGAGAAATATTTTGCTTAAATATTAAGCAGAAGGGAGGTTCAAACTGTAGGTTGTGTTGTCCTTGCCTATGAATGACTGCCTCCTAAGGTCTTTAATTAAGTGGTTTTTTGTTTGGGAATGAATGTTGCTTAGCAAATTATGTGGATTTGACCACATCTCCCAAAAGATAGGAGAGACCATTGTCTGAGTGCTAGAAGAAGGGCTGTCCAAGCTCGCTGATAGTATCACAATAAATGTGTAAATGGACTGGAATAAGCATGGATGACCTTTTAGGAGACAGTTTTGGGTGTTAACCACTATGGAGCTAGAGTCATCTTTCAAGAACTGAAGAGCAAGTGGCAGGTTTTCAGATATGAATGGTACATTTACAAAATATACATATTTATTAGCTGCAGATAAAACCAACATGGGCTTTATCTCTTGAAAACAATAATAAAGAGTATTTTGTCATAGTCACTTTTAATTTCCACATGCATCTTCTATGCATCCCCTTCCTTTTTTTTTTCCTTCTCTCCCATATCTGTGTCAGAAGTATTCTTATGATTATACCTTCCTTATAAGTAATCTCTAAGTAAAACATTAAGAAAAATTGCATTCCATTGTATGCCATGTCACAGAACATCCTGAGTTGGAAGGGGTCAACATAGACGATAGATTTCAACCCCTGGCTCAAATAGAAGAACCTTAAAAATCACATAATATGCCTACAAATATTGTCCAAGAACTTCTTGAACTCTGTCAGGCTTGGTTCTGTGACCACTTCCCTAGGGAGCCTGTTCCAGTGCCCAACCACCCACAGGGTGAAGAACCTTTTCCTGATTTCAAGCCTACTCCTGCCCTGACAGAGCTTCAGGCCACTCCCTCAGGTCCTGTCACTGGGCACCACAGAGGAGAGATCAGTGCCTGCCCCTCCTCTTCCCCTGATAAGGAAGCTATAACTGCAATGAGGTCTGTCTTCAGTCTCCTCTTCTCCAGGCTGAACAGACCAAGTGACCCCAGCTGCTCCTCACACACCTTTCCCTCAAGGCCCTTGACCATCTTTATTGCCCTTCTCTGGACACTTTCTAATAGCTTAATGTCTCTTTTATATTGTAGCACCCAAACCAGCTCCCAGTACTCAAGATGAGCCACTCCAGTGCAGAGCAGAGCAGGACAATCCCTTCCCTTGCCTGGCTGGTGATGCTGTGCCTGGTGCACCCCAGGACAGGTTGGCTCTCCTGGCTGCCAGGGCACTGCTGACTCAGATTCAACTTGCCATGACCAGCCCCCCAGGTCCCTTCCTGCAGTGCTGCTCTCAAGCCTTTCAGTCCCCAGTCTGTGCAGGGTTGCCTTGTACCACGTGAAAATCTGGCACCTGCCATTTTTAAACTTCATATGATTATTCCTGTTGGACATAAGGAATTTCTTAACTGAAAGGGCTGTCAAGCACAGGAACGTACTGTCCAGAGAGGTGGTGCAGTTCCACCATTCCTGGAAGAGCTCATGAAATGACTAGGCATGGCATTTAGTGCTGTGGTTATTTGAAAAGGTGTTGATTGATCAAAGGTGGGACTCAGTGACCCTGGAGGTGTTTTCCAACCTTAATTATTCTGTGATTTTGTACTGGATGATTACCCATCCCTCTAATTTGTCTAGGTCTCTGCAAGGTCTCTCTGCCTTCAAGAGAGTCAAGAGCTCCTTCTAATTTAGTATCATCAGCAAACTTAGTATAGCTTTGAGTCCTGCATCCAAGTAATTTATAAAGGAGTTGAAGAGAACTGCTCCTAAAATGGAGCCTGGAGGAAACCCAGAGCACTAGGTTGGTGTAACCACATTAACATCAAAAGAGTTAAAAAGTCAAAAGAGTTAAGAACCACTTCACAATTTAAAGACGTATTATAGAAGTGTTAATTGGAAGGGATGAAGCTGAAATTAGAGTACAGATGTACAACTCAACTTACATATTATCTGCCTTGACAATACACTCTCTTTTTTGAGTATGTGTTGACATGGCTACCAAAATATTCTCTGGTTTTCTTTACAATTTCAAAAATGTTTCTTCTACTGATTCACTCTACCTCACCAGATTCTATGACAAATAACAATTTTAAAGGAAATCAAATGGCTATTATTAGTTAAAATTTCATCTCATTATTGTCATATGTGTACAAAAATTTGAAAAAGTTTTTAAAAATTTCTTTCAAGAAATTATAGAAAAATGTTTTTATTCTGTAACATCTTTACTATTCTTTCTGTGACCCAAAAGAAAAATGGCATCCTGTCTAAAAGACATACAGAATAAAATTAAAATAAGATGCACCAGTAAAGATGTGAATAAGTATTGATACTTTATGACTGGTCTATAATTTTATAAGTTTAGAATTTGGTCTCATGAAATATAATGAAGGTGGCAGCAAGAAAATAATTGCAGTTTACAGAACACCATGCACTGATTTATATTGGCTTTATGTTTTGTTAATAATATATCAGCTAGTCTCTAGAAACCATATGAAATCTGAGGCAATTTCTTCTATAGTATCCTTCCTCTCACCCAGGAAGTTTCCTTTAGTTGGTCTAAATTATATCTTAGCCAAGAGTGCAGATGTCACATGATGAACTGGCTTAGTGCTTAGAACAGCATATTAACAATAATGCTAAAGAACGCAATTTTACTCTTAGTCAAAGCACCTGATTCTGTCACATGTCTGACCCTTGAATTATCCTGTGGATGAATATCAGGGCACCAGTTTTCTCTGGAAAAGTGTTTAGATGGAGTCTACAAAGAGGCCATCCTGGGTCTTATCTATGCAGCATGATGAATCACATCAGAACAATGTAGTTCTGCAGAAGACAATGGGATTATAATGGGTTGGTATCCAAATATTACAACTTTAGCTTTGGAAGGAATATTAATAATTGCCACTCACATGGTGCACAGCTGTGAGAATATAAAGGGATGTCGCCTTATTGTTACCTATTTTGCTGGCCTTAGTGTCTGACAAGCAGGCTCTCCAGTGCAATATTGTGCACACAAAAAAACCCCAGTATGTGAATAGTCCCTTAGGATAGAGACATTACTCTTTCCTCAGGCCAACCTTTATAGGCTGGTAAGTCCTGACTATAAAGCTGAAAGGCTTGACAGCCCTGCCTAACTGAGCATCCAGGCCCCATAGTTCTTGAAATCCAGCTTAAATGTCTCATTGAAACCCAATAAAGTGTTAGCATGTTTTATAATGGGGACCTGGTGATTAAGGTAAGCTAAATAAATTTTGCTCTGAATTTTACTCTGAAAGAGGAACCAGGGCCGCTCAGGGAGCTGCATGTGCTGCTTAAGTGCCACAGTTTAACCAATTGTGCAATAAGTGCTGAGACTGGTTGGCAGTCAAACAAAAGACAGATTGGCAAATCTGAGCAAAACTAATGAAATTGATAAATGGACACAATAAAAGGTATTATATATACGTATACATATACATATACACATACACATACATATACATATACAATTTTAAAATATACTGGAAAGAAATGTTTTCATCACCAATTACTATGAGAGTTTATGCTTGAATAACTGTAATAATTTAAAGTACAGAGGCATTTTGATCCACGTATCATGGAACTGCACAGACATGCAGGAGAAATCACTAGATTTGATGGGGTATCCTTTCCAAGGACTCCTGAAATTACAAGAAGTTTATTTAACAGAGAGAGTATTTAATTCTGCATATGAATGATTGTGTAAGCAAAGAAAAATACTGATTTTTTTTCTTGAATTATTTCTGATATCTAACGAGCCTTGCAAATGTTAACTAATCGTTAGTTTCTAATACTGCAACAAAATTAAGATTTTCAGCTAGTTTTCTTAGTTACCCTGAAACCCTTTTTCCATGTTCACACAGCTCCTTGAAATGTCTCTGCTTCTGGCAGTCTCTTCTATTTTCAGCATTGGTGTTTTGTGGAGATAGACAACTTCTTTACCATGTAGATAAGATTTTAAAAATATTAGAGGGCACAGAGATACCAGAGACTATGAGATATTAAACTAATTCTGTGCCTAGAACCAATTGGCACAACTTCTAAGGATAATTGAGACAGCATTCCTTGTTGAGAGCTTTTCTGGTTTTTTCCTTTTAAAAGACTGGAATTGACTGTGAGGACATGTTTCTCTGCCTTAAGAATTCTTGATTGTTGTATGCCGGTAATTTTTATTTTGCAGCTTTGTAGGAATGCCTGGAATGTTTTCTTTCAGATTATATTGTTTCTAAGGAAATCAACACTTTTCCTCAGAGATAGCATGTTGTATCATCTTGATTCCTACACAACTTAAAGGGCCTGTTGCCTTTTGAAATGCTTCATTTTATTTTTGTCCTGACTTCCTGAGTGTAAATTCTGATCTGGAAAAAAAATTATTTCCTCAAAGGCTACTGAAAAGACTATCACTATTTGTCCTTTATGGTATTAAAAGACTCCTTTTAATACACCCAATCTACTGTGGGTATGTGGGTATTCAGTCATGTTAATGTGCTAACACAGAAGGATGTACTCACATAGATGAGCATTCAATGTGTGAGAGTCTGCTATGTGAGAGCAGGCATATTCTTACTCTCCTTAATGAGCCAGTCCTTGAAATGATACTGGGCCAGCCAAGGTTAAGATACATGCATTTGAATTTCTAAACAGAAAAAATGTTCAGATGCAGAAAGAAATGGGAAAAAACCTATTTTGAAAAAGAGTCTGGAATAAGCCCAGAAGCTTGCCTGTGTTCCAGAAAATCTGATAATTTGTGCTAAATCCTGCTTTCCAGTTTTGGTGGTGGCATCTGTCAGTAACACATTTTTTTTCTGT
Source organism: Leptocoma aspasia (assembly GCA_013399835.1). Lineage (NCBI taxonomy): Eukaryota > Metazoa > Chordata > Aves > Passeriformes > Nectariniidae > Leptocoma > Leptocoma aspasia. The sequence continues at coordinate 479,867 of VXAX01006613.1, forward strand.
TTTCCCAATAAGTTGCATTCACAGGCAATAGCTCTCCAATTTGTGTATACGTGCATGTGTATATATATACACCTATGATATATGTGGTATATGGGGGTGAGTGAACAATGCATTCTTTAAAGTATCATACAATTTCTCTCTTGTAATTTATTTATTATTATGTATTACATAATGCATATATACCTGTATGTAATACGCATTTCTGTGTAGGATTATTTTTATGTCTGGAGCCTTCTGTTCAAGTCTGTGCCAGATTTCTGTAACAAAGTCCCACATAACAATAGATTGGCACTGAAGAAAACATTTGTGTGATGGAGCACCACACTTCACAGAGTTCCCTAATGATCTAATGAAAATCAGAATTACATGGGAATGTATGAGACTACAACCTCATTTGTAGCTATAGACAAGATCAAATGTTTAAGGCATCAGGGAATGTCCTCCACAAAATTCTGTAAGGTAATGAAATTATGATAATTTTACTTCATTTGATTATGCTTTAATTTTATTTAATATGGGTGTAACTAGGAATTTAATGCATTGTCTGATGTGACAAGCACTAAGACTTGCAAATGAGTCTTGAATTGGTAATCTTCTCACCCCCCTCAAATCAGGGTTTCCTAATGCTTCTACAAAGCAAAGGTAAATGGCAAAAATTCCTTTATTATAATGAAACAATTTATATAGAACATTCATCTATTTTTTTAGATTATTTACTTTATTTTTAGAAATTTATATTGTTTGTTGCAATTCAGAGTCCTCTTTTACACATGCACCTCATGACCTTTCAATATTTGTTCGTATAAAGGTGAACTAAAACAGAACTCCTCTTTTTTTTTTTTTTTACCTTTGACAGCAGATGAAAGAATAGTATCTCCTGCACTATATCAAATGGCCTTGTTGTTTCTAATATTCTGCTGCACCCAAGGTGATTTCTGAACCTTCTGCGAATTCCTTAATGCTTCCCTGTATTTCACAGTTACTTTTCTAGTGTGTCTTCATACTATTGTAGTACCAATTGTGCTTGTACTTAAGATCCTCCAGCCAGTTAAACAGCTGAACCTTAATAACGGTCTATTAGGAGACATCTTGTTTCTGCTAATTTTCAGGGGCTACACTGCCTCTTTTTTACCTTGAAATAATAAAACATTTATCCACTCTCAATTAAAACCAGTGACTGAATTCCTGCTTATTTGAACTGACCTAGGGTTTTCCCAGAAAATATCTAAGAAGAGTAGTTAACATTTGCCATTCTGAGCATAAAATACTTTGGAAGAACTCCATGAAATGCAACCTGAAATTTTATTTGGAAAACTGAAGTGTTGTGCAACACTTTTCAGAACAAACTGTAAAACCTGGGGTTCATCCATAGATACATAGATCATACTGTTGATAACAAAACTCACTGAATTACTCATGAAGTGATTTCATGTTTTCTGTTCTCGTCTTATCTTACCTTGCCCTTATGATCCAATTGTTAAAAGAAATGCCTCCTTCACCTCTTTTAGACCTTGAATTAGAGCCTTCTTTTTTGCCATCTATGCTTATGTAAAGTTCCTCTTCTGGTGGCTTATGGAAATTTCCTTATTTGTCAGTGTTTTGAGAGAATTAATTGTGCTTTTTAAGTTTTTGCATTTGCCCCACAAGATGCAGTGATAAGGAGATAAAATCACTACTGTCGCACAGCTCTTCCCTCTTACAGCATAACACTAGCTGCACAATCCTATTGTCATTGCAGATCTTTTGGGGAACACAGTGGTTTTTTGCTAAGTATGTTTATTGCCCCTTCTCCTAGCATATGGAGTTATCTGCAGTCATACATCCCTGTTTCATTGGCCGCCTTTCACAGATAAGCTTTCCATCATTAAGAGGCTGAAATAAACCCAATAAAATAAAGAAACAGTATAAGATTCGTTAAAATAGTTATTTTCATCCATTTATTTGCATTCTTTTGGATTACTCTAACAATATAGCAGCAAGTGTGAATTTTCATGTATTGTGTTATGTGATGCAAAATAATAAAATACCTTGAAAAGTTAGGACTTCTGTTAAGAATTCAGAATTGTATTTTGTATTATTTTATTGTTATCCTGTTATTAGTTATCATTTTGATTTCTAGAAGTATCTATTACATATTACAGATAAATATATGTTTCTTGTTATTTCATTTTTATTATTCTCATTAATTAGAAAGTGCTAGAAATATATACAATCATTAAAATAAGAGTCAAATAATACAATCTCCTTTAGATTTGCAGAGACACGTGTGTATATGTGTGTGTATAAATATCTCTGACATATTTTAAAGAATTTCCATGAAAAATTGTAAATTACACTGGGATCTCATGATAGTTGGAGCTGGACACATGCTGTGAGATAGCCAAGGTCTAAGAAGGACTTATGATTTCCCCACTGAAATGGTATTAACTATAAATATAATGCAAAGGGTAAATGGCTCACAAAGGCATAGTGAGATACTCACTTAGCTGGTGAATCACATTTTCTCACCTTTCAGTCAGGCTATCGATGTCCTTTTCTGAAACACAAATAAATAAGTTTGCAGCTTATCTGTCTCAGCTGTCTGAACATTCTTGCACTTTAATTGCCTGTAAGGTCTGAATATCTATGTGAAAAATCTAAAGCTTATTCTGGAGTGAAACTACATTGATTAGTTGCATACAGTCTTGTATAATTACAGTATATTTATCTAGCAGTAGAAAGCTTTTGCATACCTGGGCTCCTTCTAAGTGAAAGCTCAGGTCATACAGAAGAGTTTCATCCAGAACAGGAAGTAAAAGGTGTTTTGCTTCCTAAAAACTAAAATAGCAAACAACTAAACTTTAAAACCCATTGTACACATCCTCCTATGATTTATACCAAGATACCATGTCCCATATCCTTTGGTGAAAGCCATGTGAGGCTTTAAAGAAGAAATAATCCAGATATTCGTGTGTGCTCTCTGGTCATGGTTTTCTCAGTCTTGTCATCTGTGTGTCAGCACTGACACACAGGTGGACAAATCTCTTTTATTTTTGCTCAGTGCCCAAAGGCAGAACATAAGAGCAGAGAAACACCAGACTAGAAAGAATAAATGAGACTCTTTTTTTGCTCAAGGTCTTGGGTCAAATCAGGTTTTTAATCTTTTTGACATTCTTGATATAAAGCAAAAAAATCCCAGTTTAGTTCTCTTTGCACAAAAAGCAGTTTCTTGCCAGTGTATGGACTGTTGCTCAAAGAAAGCACTTTGTTTTTGTCACCATGGTCCTCTGCCATATTTTACTAATGATGTTTCATTCATTTCTCCAATGACACAGAAAATCTGAAAGTGACTTTGAAAGATAGTGGCCTTTATTTGTTCAAAATTTCTGCTATCAATGCAGTGCTGCTGTGGTGAGAGTACTGCATTTTGATAAGAGTAAAGGTAGATGGAAGGAATATGATTTAAAATTTTAGTATATATTTTTAAGAGAAGATTGAAATGCCTATGTGTTAAAAGAATAATGTTTTTACTTCAGTCAGATTGTGCTTTTAGAAGTAGAAAGGCAAAGTTGACTTGACATCCCCTACTTGTTTTCCTACTTCTATATTTATTACAATTTTTTTAACTAAAAAGAACTAAAATATTTAGCCTCAAAATAACAAATCAGTTTTTTTTTTTAGGTGGACCAAAGGTGCTGTTTATGTCAGAGAGTAGCTAGTTTCTGCACTCTTCAGATCTCTGACTGAGTTCTGCTACCAGAAGGAACCATGCAATAATATAGGAAAAATAGTATTGAGAAACAGTAGAATTGTAATACATGTCAGAATAATGAGATCCTTACCACAATCTTGAAAAAAAAATCCTTACCTTATCTTGAAAAAAGGGTGATAGCAAAATAAAGTATTCAGAACACAGTTGTGATAATGATTTGAGGTCAGGAAAAAGTGTTTTATAATGAGAGGCTAAAGACACCTCAATTCATTTTGTTTACCAAAAAGTGAGTTAAAATGTTGCTTGATCTTGATCGCTGAATAACTTCATGGGGAAGAGTTTTTCAGTTTAAAGATTACTTTCATCTTATAGAAAAAACCCAGACAACTGAAACCAAACAAACAGGATGTATTTTTGAGAGAAAAATAGATCTTTTTATAGAAATAGACTGTGAAGTTTTAATTAACATATGAATAGCTTTCAGTGGGAATGCAATGGGATTCCATAATTTGAATCCTTTAGATCAATACTGGGTAAATTCCTTAAAAGACTTTCTAAGTACCAAATGGATCTCATGGGATGTATACTGAGGGGAGGGAGAAAATGGAAGAAACCACCCCCCAAAACCCAAATATATAAAAGATATCTAAAGCAGGGGATCCAGCTATACTCATAACAGCCTCTTCTCACTCAAAACATGTATCTAGGTTCAAAACTGCTATGTCATTCGGGAATTATGTTTCCATAGACTGTCTAAAAGACTAAAGAGAGTAATTCCTAGAATGTGTTTTATCTGAACACATGGCAAATAAGAGAGACTAGCTCTAACTGTTGTCATCTCTTCAGTGAAGTCAGATACCATTCACCAGCAATCTCTGGTTGATATATTATACTGTTTTGTGGAAAGATGGAAGCGGGGGGAGAAAAGGTAGCTTGTATATTTGTCTTGGAGCTATCTGGGACAGAGTCCTATACAGAATGTACTGTCCAGCAAAACTGGATCATTTTAAATCACTTGCAATTTGACTATTGGGGCACAGTAGAAGAAGATAGGGGCAAGAGGGTATTTGAGAAGAGGAGGCTGAGGGAAGATCTCATAGCAATCTATAGCCTCCTCATGAGGTGCTTCCTTCAGGATATTCTATGGTGGTACCATTCTCATGACCCCCTTGGCTTGCTGTCCCACACAAAACAGGATCTGGAAAGTCAGGGAGCGTCATGATGCTGACCCTCTGTGTCTAAAGTGTGAAGAGTGAAATCAATCACCCATGACCAGGTTTCATCAAAATGTTGAGGATGATGTGTGAGCCTTCTCCCAGGACAGAAGCCACAAGTGCATAGGAGCCTTCTAGAGGTAGAAGTTAGTCTTTGGTGTTATTTACAAGTCTTTTATCATCTTATGCACCCCAAGTTACCACTTCTTAGCCCTACAAGCTTTTCAGGTCGTGGTTAAGCTTCATGGACACTGCAACAATTTCTGCTGACAGCTATCATGACATCAAAGAGTTTGAGTTCTCCACCATCCAGGATTTAGGCCAGGAAAGCATCCACGATTCTCAGTCTCCACAGGTCTGACAGTGTCAGGTGCTGTTTACGTGTTTCATGTACCACATGCTCCTTTTTTTTGAGGGCCTGCAGGTTACCATGGGTCTCACCTTCAGCTGGCCTGCTGAGAGGTGGCAAACCTGATCAAACAACACAGCTTAGAGCAGCAGTACAATTTGTGTTGGTCATCACTTGATGTGCCTTGTACAGCCTGTGTAAAGGCATGGGGAGGTGGTTCTAGGCAGAGTGGCCACAACAAGGTTAGACTCTTCAGCTCCTGCCCTAAAAGTGGGGAAATGCACTAAGAAAGTGGAGAAGTGCATATGCCATCTGTGCCCATCTGGTTCAGCATTAGTTCCATCAAAGTGCTCACAAACACTAGCAGTAATCCACCATGCCTTCAAGCTCCAATAATCAAAAAATACTTTGACTTCTCTTCCTCCATCTAAATTCCTCACACATTTTTCAGTCCTTTCTACCCATTCCTTTGTGTTATCTTTAGCTTCCTGTGCTCCCTGTGTCTGCAAGACGCAGGTTGAGCTCTTCACACAGATTACGAAGACATTCTTTATTTCCATTCATTACCCACAGTCAGCCTTACCAGCTGAAGAGCCCTGTCCCACCAGGAGATATGGTTATCTAATATTACTGCTCCTCTGTACACACTTTCCTCTTCTGTCACAGGGCTTTACATGGCCCACAAATAATATTTTCTTCTTTTGCCTGTCATTTTAATTTTTCCCTAAGACCACAGTTTTCCCAAAGTTGTTGTTGTTGTTGTTGTTGTTTTTTTGTTGCTGTTGGTTTTTTTTCCCCTTCTCCCTCACTATGGAACTTTGGCTTCTTTAGCTTCTTTCTTTGGCTCTTTGTGCAAAACCACCAATCTCTCAGCAAATGAGGTCCTTGAGAGAGAAAAGAAGGAAAGGTCACCCTTAAAAGCCTATTTACTTACTATCGTCTCTTCTTTGAACCACTTCATTTTCTACATTCAATTGCTATTCCCTTCAATGCGGCCCTGTTCTGAGCTGTGCTTTCAAACTATTTTGAGGAAAAACCTTAAAGATTTATAGTTACTTACATACTAATTTACTCTCACTGTCACCAATACTTGAAAGGCAGTTGAAATTGTTCACATCTAACATGACTTTAACACTAAGCATTTACTAAACCTTAAATTTTAGTTTTTAATCTTCTTGCAAATTTGCTTAAAGTGTACATTTAGATCTATAATTATGAAACTATACTTATCAAAAGATGATTCATCTAACTGCAATATCTGAGTCTTTTTTTTGAGAGAAAAAAAAGTGCTATTTGTCACAAGAGTATTATGTATCAAAAAAATATGAAGAATTCTTCCTCTGCAGAAACTCTTTTTCTTTCTCTGGATGGAAGTAATTTCCTTTCCAATTAATTCAAAGTTCAGGACTAAGGGGAAAATAGACTATATAATAGTCAAAATTCAGGACATGATATCAGAGAAGGAAGATGTAACTAGGGAGGAAAGTTACTCTGAGATTGCTTTAAAAAATTCTATTAGGGAGCCATTAACATCTTAGACTACATATGAACTGTGGAACTCTGAGAAATTTTAATCTTCTTGTTCTGGCTGCTGACTCAAGCTGTGTTGCTGCATCCTGCTAAGGCAAGGACACAGATATCACAGAATATGCACTCTTCCATGTTTCTTGTCTTTGTATGAGTGTCAAGAAACATGGAACCAAATATAATGTAATGTATACATTACACAGTATACCCCGTTTCTGTCACAAAGCTCCTGGCTTAGACCTCTTTTCATAAATTGGCCAGGCTGTCTTCAATACTTTTTTTTTTTTCACTCTGGCTATATTGAAATTGGCTCTGCTCCAGAGCCCCATTGTTCTTTGAAAATTTGAATTTCCTGTGAAATTAGGTAGAAATCCATACTAATAAGATGCTTTCAGGCATACGTTTCTGGCCTTTATTTTTGCTGACCTTTTCCTGTTAAAAAGACTGAAAAAAAAAAGTCAAATATCAAATTGTGTGATACAAGAATTCAGTAATGTATGTGTGCAGAAAAATCAGTTTACTATGTCATGAATTACCTCCTATTCCTCTGTTTCCATAGTTTCCCATGAAGTGTTGTTTTGCAATAGTTAAACTCTTTCTTTTGCACTTTTTTTTAAACGTATGTCTGAGCAATGTACAAAAATGTTCCTTTCAAGCATTTTCTCTCTATTTTCATGACCACAGGTGTGGTCATATAGCAGTGTGCTGTAATATCCTTCTGTCACCGGTGATTGATAATGATGTTGAGATGTCCATTGTCTCTACTTGGTCGTGCACCTACATGATATTAAAATGATGCATATTTTTTGTTTAGACAGTTAGCTTTCCCTGAGTGAAAAAAAAAAAATAAATAAAGAAGTTTGAACTGAACGTGTTGCTGTAAGGCAAGAAAATGATTGATTGGGTAGATATAAAACAATTGGAGAGATGTGTGTCTTCACGTGTGTAATAGGTTGTGCCAGGAGCTGAAGGTGGGTGGGGAAATACAAGGGAGAATGAAAATGTGTTGTATTATCTGGGGTATTTTTGCAATATCAACATAACTGGAAAGGTCCCTTAGAAAGCCGTACTAACAACTCAGAAAGTATGTGGACTTCAAAGCACTCTTGTTCACCTCTTATACTTGCTCTTTGAATGCAACAAAAGATATTTCAGCAATAAAAGCTTTATTAAGGTACCTTTAACTATGGGTGCAAGTTCTTATGTTATAACAGTTGTGAAATCTGCCTACTGAATATTTCTCAGTTTTCATTAATATTGTCGGTTAGAGGAAAATTTCCTTATTTTGGAGATCTTTTCTATACATTACAATAGCTCAGGTGATCACTGACAATTTTTAGCAGTCTCTAGCCCGAGTTATTTCACAACATTCTTTGATCTGCTTTTCTTGTCATGGACAACTATATATTGTTACTATATCATATATAAATTTGTATAATTCTGAGTGATCTTTGTGGGTAGAAAATTTTCCTTAATTCTGCTAAACTCCCCACTTGCCTCATATCCACAGCCATATCCTGAAAATTGATTCCTTTTTTCATGTCAATGAAATAATTTAATTTAAATTTTCATATCTATAATTGAATATTTTTGAAATTAAAGTATATTAAAAAAAAAAAGTACTTCTAAATTGAAAAGTATTTACAAAATTCAGAAAGTCAGAAAACATTATTAGATTTTTTTCCAGATAGCCCTTTAATACCTCAATTAATATAATAATTTTTTTGTATTCTTTGTGTACTCAAAATTTACATTGTGTTTTAGGAGCATATAAAAAGTCTTGATTTAAGCTACGATCAAAAGTGATTTTGATCTCCAGCTCCATCATTTCTGTTTCTCGTTCTCATGACACAAAGTGATTATGACTCTGATTTAGTTCTGTGATTAAACTTACATTGAGTACTTAGGGTACAATTTTCTGCCCAGTTGAAATACCAGTTTCATTCTCGGTCTTATGAAATTTCTACTCATTGTTACATTTTAAAATGTTCTCCTTCTTTATTTCAAATATTTGTCTTGCAAGTGTACTGATACTGACTTCCTAGCTTTTCTGTTTATTTTTAATTTATTTCATGATTGGCTAAACTTCCTTTGCTGCACCTGTAAAATGATGTTTGCATAGATCATTATTCATCAATTTAGCTAACTTGCTCAATTAACTGGCATAATTAAAATTCCAGAAATCCCTAAGTAATTATTAAAAGTAAGGTTTAACGTTTGTTTTATCTAAACTAATTCTACAAGCCACTAACACAACAGCTGTCAGCACAAGTTCTATTATTAAGGTGCTGCTTTTCTTCTCTTTTAATCATGAATACTTAACAAAGAGCTAGGCCACTACAAAAAAAATCCTAAAACAGCATGTCATGTCATGTCATTACAAACTCAATCAGATTTTGAAATGGATCATTTATAGTAAATTTTGGAGAATGATTAATGAGGGATGCACATAAAAATCATTGTTAGGATTGTAGAAGAAATATCTTTAATAGATGAGATTTTAAACAAAGAATGTTAGTGCTAAAGCAAAAAGTGAAAGCTGTTACTCTGTACTGAAAAAATATAGTTTCTTTTCTATCCCCCACTGCAGATCTCTACACACTTCTCAAGGTATGATAGCAATATCCATTCTAGCTACCTGGTTCCTAACACAAGAGAACTCAAACAGAAACCTCAAGAATACATGAGTTTTCACACTGCTGCTACAGCAAAATGTTTACTTACTGTCCGCATTCTTGCTTTTGTGATGCTGAATAATACTACTTTTCGTCATGTGACATGAGGCCTCAGATTTATATATACCACCACAGAAAAATATGATGATCTCTTTTCACTTTGGTATGAAAAACGTTAAGTACCTTTTTTAATTTCTGCTTTGTCACCTTCAATTTCTTGTCCTTTCCACTCCAGAGCAACCTGTTGCAGTCCAATTTTCTTCCTAGAAGGCACTTATAGTCATTTGAGGAAGAAGTCGCACGTTGCTGCAGTGGTTGATAGTAGCAGAAGGATACCGAACTGATGATATACAGAAAAGATTTATATTTCTTTTATATCTTTTTGTCTGTGGGTTGTTTTTAAATATAAAAGCCTGAATCATGTATTTACAAACCAGCTTAAATGACATAATCCTACAAGTCTTAAACACTCAGTGGGTCAAAATGAAGTGAAAGTTCAAGATATGTACTGGGTTTTAAAATGTAACCACTGCCTATAATGTAAAATGCAGACCTAGAAAGCTTAATTAAGTGTACAGATTTGAAAAACTTCTTAAATGTTACCTTTTGATTGGCAAACCATTTGATTGGTGATTTTTTTGATTAAAAGGGAATGTATATTAACCTGGAGAAACGGAAGCTGAGGGAAGACCTTGTCACTCTCTACAATTACTTGAAAGGAGGTTTTAGCAAGGTGGCCTTCAGTCTCTTCTTCGAAGTAACAAGAAATAGGACAAGAGAGAATGGCCTCAAGTTGCACCAGGGGAGGTTTAGATTGGATATTTGTGGATATTCTCACTCTGAGAGACATAGCTTCTCCCAGGCTCGGCCTGGGAAACTTAGAGAAAATAATTAAAACAATTATTATCTTATCCCTTGCACCTGGTGTTGTGCAGGATGTTTACAAGAAGGAGTTGTTCCCTGTTTGACCAATAGTGCAAGAGATGTTTCCTAAAGGCCAATCAGGTCTTAAGTTCACGATGCTTTCTATAAGAGTGTGATTTTCTGTTAATAAATGCCTTTTATGCCTTCTGAATCACGGAGTCAATGTGTCATCTGCATCTGTCCCCTATAACACTCATGTCCCAGATATTGAGTAAAAATCCACAGAAAAGATTTCTGTCAAGAAATTGTCAAGAGTTGAAACAGGCTGTCCAGGGCAGTGGTACAGTCACCATCCCTGTAGGTATTTAAAAGATGTATAGATGTGACACTTGGAATGTGGTTTTGTGGTGGACTTGGTTAGGTTAATGGTTGGATTTGATGATCTTAAAGGTATTTTCCAACCTAAACTACTCTATGATTCTATATAAAGTCTTATAAAATAATGTAGGCTCCTCTAAGAACTGAAAAATAATTGTAAGTTCTCCAGGTTGCAATCATTCAAACAAAAAGTCACAGGTGGAGAGATGCTGCTTGTCTTCCTACTGCTCATTCCTGTCATTGCTTTTTCTAAGGAAATGTCACAGAGATGGAATAAGAAATATTTTCTTTTGCAGAAGATCAAAACTGTGACTACATTGCAAATATCTAACAGACAAGAATGTTAACCTTACACATATTCTTTCTAATATCCACTACTGTATATGTGTGTGAAGGAAAAGAGCAGCAGGTCTATGAAGAAGTGAAAAGGAATTGCCTGATAGACCACCTCTGTATTGAAATGTCAAGAATGACCAAAAAAAAAAGAACTCTGTTATAGTTCAAACGTATTGTGCCACAATTTGCCTGTACTTAAAATTTACTGTAAGTTCAGGCTTAATCTTGTGCTTCTGAAATGTTGGGTAAAAGGCTAAACTCAGACTGTAAGGAGAAAAAGAGTCTCAGGTAAAGAAAATAAGGCTATATGGAATAACCAGAACATGAGAAAATCATGGGAATTCAGTTTCTTTCTGAATGTTACATCTTCTGCAGTTACAATTTAATTGCTAGGTAGGTATTTTGTATGAATAAGTGGGACAAGTTATTGAAGAACTATAAGGTTAAATGGAAATTTTATAAATATTTTTAATGGGATCTAATTTCTCAACAAATTTTGGTAATTTACTGCAAATTAGTAGGCATTAAACTGATACCCCACTTCTCAGACTCTGTGTTTGAAAGCCTGTCTCCTAGTGCAGTAAAATAGTCTAACCTCCTCACCCAGCTCCTCTTAATTACAGCAAGTCAGTCATTCATTCAAAGTAATGATGCACGCCTTGAAAGTTTATGTTTGCCTTTATCATGAGGGCATAAAGGAAGGAAAGGTCATTGACGTACAGCAGCAAGTGTCTGAAAAGCATTTAATGAGGTAGTCTGCATAAAGAGTAATTTTTTGCATGGACAATGTATAAAGTTTAGAGGACACGTACCAAAGTGATCTGCACTTCTGATAGTGCAGATCCTCAGGTGTATTTATTAAAAATGCTAAACTATCTGTCTTATGAAACAGAAGGAAAGTCTTAAGAATAAAAACCATATTTAGATACCTTCAATAAAAATATGGACATCTCACTCATGGCTAGTCTTGAAATTAAGGATTTAATAACTTACATGAAATTTTCCAGCTTCCTCAAGAGAAGAAGATGGAACTGGGAAATGTATACCTTATGCATCCAACTGTTTCAATATACATCATCTCGGGCCATAGTTAACTTTGTCCTGTAGGCAGTAAAATTATAAGCAATGAGGGATGAGACATAGGTAGGACAGACTGGGAATTTAACCTTATGGTTTAAACCCAACTGGCAACTAAAACCACAAAACAGCTCATTCACTCTCTCCATGAGGGAGGAAGAAGAGAATTAGAGGACAAAAAGAAACAGAACTTGTGATTTGAGATAAAGACAGTTGTAATAGGGAAGGAAAGGAAAAGCAAAGCAAAGCAAAGCAGAGCAAAGCAAAGAATTCATTCCCTAGGTCCCATGGGCAGGCAGGTGTTCAAGCATCTCCATGAAAGTACGGTTCCACCGCATGCATCAGTGACTTGGGAATAAAAAGACATTGTGACTGTGATGAAAGATAATTGGGCTTTTGAGTGAGGCCTCCTCCCTCACACAACCTCCCTCTCTCTTTCCATTTTCTCTGATCAGCAATATGCATTGTTCTAAGACAAGAAAGACAGTTGGGAATTGCAATAACTATCTGGATGCTCACATGATTGATAAATTCCAGAGATGCAGGAGTTGTGATGCTTGTGATTGACTGTGGTAAACATTGTCCTTCAAAAGGGTGTAAAAATCTGCTGGACACTGGACCAACGAGTCTTACTGGACAAACCAGTCTCCAGTTGTTGCAGGCCACTTCTGGGTGGATCCCCTCTTTAGCAGAAATATTTGCAGTGTACATCCTGCCCAAAGCTAGGGAGAACTCACTTTGGAATGGGTGAGTTAAAGCATTAAGAAATAGTCAGATATGAAAAGAAAATAATGAATTAGCTACGTAGGTGCTTTGTTTGTTTGTAATTCAGCATTCTATAAGGCCAGAATCTGTAAACCTGTATGTTTCTAGCTGAACCTGCTTATATTATAACCCTTTAGACCTCCTTATATTATATACCGCATTGACAATATTTAGATACTGTGTTAGCAATAAATCAAATCAACCACAGTAAAAGGTGGAAAAAGGGAAGAATGTGTTATGCAAAGTGCTTGCAGCACATCTAACTGCTGCTTACAAAAGTGTCAGAGACGTACCAAAGGAAAAGGCCAAGACAGAAATTAAGAAAAAAAGGATTATATCAGAGAATAGTAAATTGAAAGGCAGAATAGGGAAGTTAAAGGAAAATATAGAAGTTATGATAGCACATTCAATGTCTTCAAAATTTCAAGATAAAACATTGATATTCTTATCTGAAGACTGGGACTCAGACATTTGGAATAACACTGAGAACATAGGAAGAATCAGAACAGGACGAAAGACCTATAATTAAAGGACCCAGACCTATAATTAAAACAGAGACCACTGCAGTTGACAGAGAAAATATACTGAAAATCCATCCCATATACACCTAGGGAGCTTACAAAACTCCAAGAAAATAGCTCTATAAGTTGTTGTACCAATGAGTCGCTGGTAATCCTGGTTTTGATATTGTTTGTCCAAAGTCCCCAGTTAAAGTGTCAGTGTTCACTGAAATTCATCTAGTTAAGAGCTTTTGCTTAGAGTGACCCATTTATCCAGGCAAGGCACTAAAGCTGTCCTATCCAGGTCGAAAAAAATTGTTCTGAACAGTTATCCAGTGCACAGTGCCAATTCACACACTGAGGTCAGGTATTTCTAATTTTATTCTAGATTGTGCAAAGCAAGGAGCTGAGTGGTAACCCACAAAAGTGTGGCTCCCTAGTCATCAAAATTTTACGCTGTTTATAAATTTTAACATAGGCATCAGCATTCACTGATTAAAAATTGCTTAACTTTTTTATTAATTCATACTCAACCCCCTATTTGCTAGTTATGTCTCTTGCTTCTCATCCTAATTAATCTACATGCACAGTTCTTCTCTGCATTTGAGTCAGTGGTCCATTTTGAATAGGTGGCCAGTGAGTCAGTGGTCATGACCTCCCACTGCTAGAATTACCTTTACCCCAATGTACTGCCCAGTAACTTTATTTCATAAAACCAGTGGTTAAATTTGTATATAAATTATATCTTTTAATCAGATCAGACAACTGTGGTATGACAAACTAGCTGGGATTACTATAAAAATATTTATCTGTACTTCAACATGTTTAGTAAACTTGTGCTTGTTTTTAAGAATCTGAAATTTATAAGGATAAAGTTAATCTGAAACAGCACTGAGAAATAAGTAACTGGCTAGGTATATAAATGAAAACTTTGAGCCTATTGTTTTTGAATAAAGGGCTTCATTTCTTTTTTTCCTGTACTGAGACAGGAAGTTACTTGATGTAGAGAACCACTGTGACTTCTAGAGAATAGAAGTATCTAAGTATCCATCCAAGGGTTGTTTGAATAGGATAGTGACACGGAGCTCAAGAGGAGTGTTTATCTTAGGACACCTCTAAGGGGAAGGGGAGTGAAAATAAATTCAGTGAACTCCCCAAAAACTGAGTTTACTATTTGGTAAAGGTATTAGGGGAAAAGGTTCTTAGAATTTTTTTGTCATGGGTTTGGAAATAAAAGTAATTTCTAATATAGAACAAAATGGTATTAACTTATTCCACAACGTTGTACTTTGATTTTGCTGAAGTTTTAAAAATACTTTGAACTCAGAAAAAACCCACTATATACGTGTAAAGAATTACCACTGGATCAGCACACAGCAGTCAGTTATGGGAAATAACTAGCATACAAGTGTAGAAACTTTTACAAGTCTTGGTTTTTTTGCTTTTTCAATATTTAACAGTTAAGGCTCCTTTTCCTCAAATGGTGGAAAATTAACTGGGAGTGAATTTTAAGGCAACAGCTACATATGGAAGTGGTACTGCTTTCTTTTTGTCAAATTTGAGAATTTTTTTAGAAACCCATTTCATTTTTGTAATACATGTGCTTCTGTATGCCTCTGGCAACTTGACTTAGAAGCTGATACTCACTGCAGTACCTATCCTGACTTGATGCCACTGCAGTAGAAGAAAAAACAAAGAAAAAGGAAGAAAGCAAACAAAATTATTCTAGCAGAACTCTAAGGATCACGAGCAGAACACAGCAGGAGAGTATGAAAAACAGGATGGGGAAACAGTGGGTTTTTCTGAAAAACTATGCAGTGAGGCAAGAATAAAGTGGCCTCACTTTATTGATGATCAAGAAAATCCATTTGTCACACAGCACCAATTAGTTAGGAATAATTTATACAAGAAAGCTGAAGAAGAAAGAAAACGTGAAAAAACCTAAAATGTCAACCAAACTATATGGAGGTAAGAAGCTTTTCAACAGGAAGAAATTCACAAATGAAGAGAAGGTAGTATAAAAGCAAAGGAAGTCTTAATTGTTTTTCTGAATATAACAGGGTAGGAAATCTTAATAACCTTGTAATCATACTAGGCATTCTTGATATTAATGAAGGCCAATTAAATCTGAGGATGTACACAGTAGAACTGGAAGCAGACACAGTGACAACAAAAGTTCTAATTGTGGTTCACAGAAATGTTTATAAACCAAGGAAAAATGTTTTGCGTTATTTTCAAAGGAACCTAAAACACAAATTAGCATGGATTCTGAATATGTAAATTTCAAGGCAAGGGAAAAGGTCAAAAAGAAACACTGAACTGCAAATCTGAGCATATGAGAGAAATCACTGCAGGCAGGTAACAAAGCATAGTTCAGTGATTGTCAGGTAAGCTGAAGTTTCTGGCAGAGATTTTTGGATAGTTTGAGTTTAAAGCAACAAAACTCATTGGAAAGCTTACAGGTTACTGTCAGGAAAAATGTCTGTGTAAAGACCTATGGGGGAAGAAGACATCCCCCAAAGTCAATGACACAATTCTCTCTGATATTCACCACACAAAATAGTGTAAAACAACCAGGTCACAATAGTAAAACAGGAAAGCAGGTGACTGTGTTATTAGAAAATATACTGCTTCCTCTCCTTACCTTTAGCAATTAGAATTAACATGCCTAATTTATTTGCTATAAAAATCAATTATGTAGCCTTCTCGAGGCCCTTGATACTGTTTGTACAGCAATGTACCAGGGGAGGGATGTGCCCCTGCTCTTTAGGAGCTCTCAAGGTCTGGCAGTTTGACTATGTGTGGCCCTGTCACTTACCTTTTTGGACCCTTTTGGACCCTTTTGGCACAATCTTCCTTTTGATTTCTATTTCATAATCTAAAAGGAAATGCTGAAAAAATTTCTTCTCTGCTTTTAGCAAAGCCTTTATTTGAGTCTTCTGTTGAATAATGTTTTAATCTCAGGAAAATGTACAATATCTCAGTCACAGGTAACATCCATTTGTCACTTTCTGGATAGCTAAAATGTAAGCTTCATAATCTTATCAAGCATCAGACAAGATAAAGAATATAAATTTCTTTCGATGTGAGTTTCATCAAGAAGAAAAAGGTTCATCTTGTACATTCAAGGGCGCTTATCATTTTGCTAACCTCACTGCTTCTTCAGCACAGGATTACATAGAATTATACACTGGAAGATACACAACCACTCAACAGTTTGAAACATTCTTTTAAGTGCATTGAAAAGCTAAATTGAATATTTATCTGCTCTGGTTTAGGCTGGGGTAGGAGTAATTTTCTCCATAGTCACTGGTTAGTGGGAGGCTGTGCTTTGGATTTGTGCTGGAAACAACATTGGTATGCAAGGATGTTTTCAGTAATGTTGAGATGTACTTTACATAGAGTCAAAACCTTTTCTGATACTCATACCACCTCACCAGCAAGTTTGCTGTGAGTGCATGAAAACTGGGAGGGGACACACCTGGGACATCTGACCCCAATTGACCAAAGAGATATTCTGTACCATATGATATCATGCTCAGTGTAAAAACCTAGGGGAAGAAGAAGCAGGGGGACAGTGTGGGATGTGTTTAGAGGGGGTAGACATTCAGAGTGATGGTGTTTTATCTTCCCAAGTCACTGTTGTGTGTGGTGGAGCCCTGTCTTCCTGGAGACAGCTGAACACTTGCCTGCTTATTGGAAGAAGTGAATTAATTCCTTGGTTTATTTGCTTATAGGCATGGATTTTGCTTTACTTATTAAACTCTCTTTATATAAACCCATAAATTTCCTCACTATTAATCTCCTGTTTCTCTCCTGAGTCCTGCTGTATGTGAGTTAGCAAGTGGCTGTGTGATTCTTAGTCCTACTGACATTATACCAGGACAGCCCACTGGGCACCCATTATGGGGCTTGAAGAGTTTGAGATAATGACAGGTTTGACTGGAATGTGCTAGGCTGAATTCCTAGCTGTTGTTAGTACCATTTAGCAATTTAGCTATTAATCAGCACATTCCTGTGCTTGCCCTGGGGCTTGCTTGCCATCCTGTGCGTAAGAGTCTAGTGTTTGTCAGAGGCTTCTGGCATTTGCTGGTCACTGTCCTGCTGTGCTGTTAGCGCTGTGCTGCTGAGCTTTGGAGATCCAGGAACACTTGGATAACAGCACAGAGGTGTGCCTGGGCTGGCAGATGGCCAGGGCATCGGTGTGGTTTCTGTGCTGCTGTACTGGACAGGCTAGAACTTCCAGTCAAACAGACAATAACCTGGATGAGTTCATGTTGGAGCAGGACAGCAAAATGTTTGTGGCTGTGAATAAGTCGACAGAAGAGCAGTTGCATCTTGACATATCTGTGGCCATGGTTATGTCTGTTCTGCAGCAGGTATACCTCTGATGGGATTTTGGCCCAAACATAAGTCTCCACTGGAGACCCCTCAAAACATCAGTGTTTGTATAAGTTTATATTGCATCTGCACCTTGAAGCATCCATGGCTGTGCATGAGAATGTGCTGCAGCACCTCAAAGTATGTGGCCATGGATCAGCCCCCAATAGAGCATGTATTCTCCTTGCACCAATGTGCAGCATTCTGCTTTTCCTTGAACTGAAGATCTGCAACATGTTTTGCAATGAAAACAAACACTTTTTATATCCTGAAGTACTTCAAAACAAGACAAACAAAATCCTATCAGCAAGTGTACTGAATAAAAATTGCTTTAAAAAGAGAAGAAGATCAGCTACTCAGGATAAAATTCAACCTGGCAAATCTATCATTAAAGTTGACTAGCTTAAGAATGGAATCTATCTGCCAATCCTCTGCTCTAACGATAATAATCATTGAACACCTGATCATGTCATTGTCATCCATTAAGACAATTTTTTTCTGGGGCAGAGCATGAATACAAGTTCTAATACTATTGTAGGGAGTAATTCAAAAGAATGAAGATTTTCAGTATTTGTAGTTGAAATAAGATTACTATATCCACAATTAGCTAACCTAAGAAATATTCTGATTTTTTAAATCGTTTTTTTGCGGGGGTTTTAAGCCATGGAGGTCTAAACACTTCCCAAGTGATTCAATAGTCTCTGAAAACTCAGTCACTCTTGGAAAAACTATATTAGTTACCTACTTTTTAGAGGTTTTGCTTCTGATAGTCATTCTATATGTGGCAGATGAAGCACATTCCAGGGTTAGGAATATTCCATTGGATGTCTATCTACTTATATTTACTTTAGCAACAAATCCTGTGCTTTCTTCTCAAATGTATGAGCATAATAAAGGGAGCAATCATTTCTACATCTTAATTTCCTATGCTGTGATTTCAACTTTTAAGTAAGGGGTAGTAAAAATCTCCATAACATTGCAATATTACTCAAATAGGTTATGAAAAAAAACCAATATAATTGAACATTTTACCAGTTACGTATAAAATTCACTAATGCTGAAACTGCAAACTACAAACTGTGATTTAATTCACTTCCTAGTGTGCTCATGATTGGATTTTATTACATACCAAACTTTACCTCCAATAGAACCAGTGTATCTTCATTTCTTCATAACCTTTGTCTGTCCATCATTAACTTTTATTGTGCATCAAAGTCTATTTGCAACTATATATATATCATTGCCAGAAGGCACTTCTTCCCTCAAGTTGTCTTTAAAACACTGCTTCATTTCTTTTTGACATAGGTTTTCTTGCAACTTTTTCTTTCACTACACACCAGTAATATTGCCTGGGAAATATTGCCTGGGACCAGGAGACCCTGAAACCTAAACAGTTTTGTCCTTCAGGATGGTTTTCAATAGTATTTGAAGTCCCTTTTGTGTTTCCCATATGTATCACAGTGATCTTAATTCTAGCCTTTCCTACTATACTTGCCTTTGATTTTAATATTGCATTACAATACGATTTGAGATGTGTAAAGTATATAGCAGTGTGAATGTACTGCTGTGTGATGTCATGCATGTTATATTCTTTCTGCCTTTATTTTAGGTGTTTATCTGATTCTTCCAGCATAGCATTTTGCCTGAAATTTTTCTCTATCATTTGAACAGTGCTAAAATATTTAGTCACAGCTTTGAGGACAGATGTATCACGGTAAATTCAGAATAGATTGGGAGTCAAACAGCTCTCTGTAGGAGTATGGTTTTAAGAATGTACAGCCTAAAGAATATATCTAATTGCCTGGAATCAAGAGATTATGGAAATCCATAAAACCTGCAAATAAGCTGGAAAATTTATGTACCAGGAGCTAAGTATATGATTGGTAGAACAGGGGTCGTAGTGAAGTTGGCTTTGTATTTTCTTAAACCTTTTATACTTCTAGCACTAGAACTCTGTAGTTTCCCCTAAACTGTGATAATCACAACAAAAAATTCTCTTCTGCCTACCCTGTTAACTCTTACTTTAGAATCTGTGTTAATGAATACATTTCTTTACTTCAGGGGACATTTAAAAAGCATTGAGCTGATTTTTTTTTTTATACTGCTCCATAGATTTGATCATATATATGGAATGACAAGGCTGCATAATTTCTTTGCAATTAATTCATTAAAGGAATTATTTTTTTAACTGAGTATTATTAGATGATTTCTTCATCTGTGTAAATAACCTGACTTGGAATCCAAGGATGTTGTGTTTGTTTGGAATAGGCACATTCTCAGTCTGCAGGGCTACTTCAGGTTTACATTACTGTAGCCTGTGCAAAATGGCAACTAAGCTCACAATGTAATGGAACTGTGGAATAACTTTTTACTAATTTAGCTCGATAGCTTAGAAATTTTGATGCTAAAAAAACAAATACAAAAATATATACAATAATAATTTGTATTTACCTTACCCTTAAGGATACCAAGTAAATCATCTGAACTTCCTATGAAGACTTAAAATTTATAATGTGTAATTATATATTAAATAATATTTATATAACTAAATGTAGCAGGTGGAAGAATAGTAATAAGCTGAATCATTGTCGTTAATATCTTCAATGTTAATAGAGCAAACATTTTAACTAACAATTAAATGTTTTTAACTAAAGAAAAGTTAAAAGTTTTTCTCACAAATGCTGTGTTAACAAGGTATACGAGAATGGATAAACTCTATCAGCAGAGAAAAAGAATGATGAAAAATGGAATGATGATGCCAGCTCACTGTCTAAATGCCTCATTTATAAAAGAGTGTCTTAGCCATTTGAAATCTATGGACCTATCTTTACATGGTTGTATATCCCTGAGATTCATGTATGTGTTCTAATTTGTTTGAACACACGTATGACTGAAAATGAAAGCTATCAAGTAGAGAGATTGTGTAATTACTATGAGTGTCTGTGGAGTTAAGGAGCCACGTCTCCAGCAATGAGATTTTGAGATGGTAGTAAAAGGACAGAACATCTAAAGGCACCAGGACCAAAGATAACATGTGGAAGAGTAACAGAGGACTGTATGATTTTTAGAGGTTCCTAATGTCTCTCAGGTATTATAATTCATGTGAAAATTATAGTGAATTTAAAGTGCAAGATTTGCCTTCCTATTCAGAATGTTTTGGTTTTTATAATAAAGGAAGAGTCCTTGAGACAAATAAGTATGCTGGGACCTGACAGCATATCCAAACCACGGGAAACAGTTCTTTGATTGCAAGCTGGCAAGATTTCTTTCCCATCAGGATTGATGGGCAATGGGTATGATATCAGGAACTGGGAAGGTAGGAGATAGCATGACACTGTTTGAGGGCAGCAATAATAATGAAAACATTCAGGCTGTTCCAGGGAGCACTGAAGGTTTAGGAACACATCTGAAGTGTGTGTACATCAATCCATGCAGTGTGAGAAACAAGCAGGATGAACTGGAAGCATTGATCATTTCCCTATTATGTCATTAGTATCAGTGAGACTTGGTGGAATCAGTCTGATGACTGGAGTGCTGGAAAGCTATAGGTAGATCAGGTGAGATAGGCTGTGCAGGCAATGTGCAAATATTGCGCTGAGTGTAAAGGAGAGGCTTGACTCTAAAGCCCTTTACAATTAGGGAAAAAAAAACCTCTCGGTGAAGATTAGAGGGATGGAGGGTATGTCTCTGTGGGTGTCCACTGCCAATAACCAGACCAGGATGTTAATACAGTGGAATTACTCAGTAGGCAATTAGGAAAACAATCTCTGGATTCATAGCTTTTGTCCTCATGGGAGATTTCAGCTTTCCAGATATCAGCTGGAAATACCATACTGCTCTGACAAGCAGCTCTGGGATATTCTCAAAGGTTTGAAGGTAATTTCATGTCACAAGTACTCAGTGAGTCAACTATGAAAGGTACTCTCCTACATTGCTTTTTATAAATACAAAAAGACTCAGGAGAGATATGTGATATATTATCCACAGTGATCAGGAAATAGTTGAGTTTAAAAATTTTAGTTAAATAAAAAAGGGTGAGCGGAATTGTTACACCGAGTTTTGAGAGAGGGAACTTTAAGCTGTTCAGATACTTAGCAGTGTCTCCTGGGAATCTGCATTTGAGGGTTTAAGGATCAATGAGTACTGCCCAGTTTTGAAGAAACAGCATTTAAAAGCAAAGGAGCAGATTTTCAACTTGTGACATAATGAGATGGACATCCCATTGTGTCACAGGTCAAGCAAGAGAAAGCCAAAGACTAGGTTGGCTCAACAGGGAACTCCTTCTGGAACTTCTAAGGAAAAAGGGATTTTATGATCTCCAGAAGCAAGATCAGACTTCACAGACAGACCATAGAGCCCTCATTCACATACTCAGGAGGAAAATACAAAAGACCACATCTCAACTAGACCTGACATTGGCCAGTGTTGTGTCAAATAACAAGAAGGAATTTTTCAAGTATGTTAGTAGCAGGAGGAGGCCCAAGTAAAACTTTGGAACTATCCTTGATGTAGATGGTCATTTGCCAAATAGGAATTCAGAAAAAGTGGATATATTTAGTCCTTTTTCTCCCCTCAATCTTTAATAATGCTGATACATACTGAGCTGTCTGGTTCCCTGAAACAGCAGACCACAACTGCTGGAACAGTGACTTTCTCTTTGTGGACACTACTGGTTTTCAGTTTCCCATGATCTGAGAGCAAGGAGTTGCAGAAGATGTCAAGGAGGGAGCAGAGCCAGGACAGCTGACCTGAACTGGCCAAGGGGATATTCCAGCCTAAGAATATCAGGTGCTACATGTAAAGTGAGGGCAATTGGCTCAGGGAGGCCATTGCTGCTGGAGGACAGGCTGTGCATTTGACAGTGAGTGATGAGTTTGAGTTTTTTTCATGAGTTTTGTTTTTCTGTGTCTTTTTGGTATCTCCCTTTTTATTAAAACTATTATTGTTATTATCATTGTTGTTGTTGTTATATTTTACTTTAATGTTTTTAAACTTTTTTTATCCCAATCCACAACTTTTACCCGCTTCCAGTTCTTCTCCCTGTCCCACCAGGACGGGGGTGGGCATCTGCATGGCACGGAGCTGCCAGCTGCAGCCAAGCTATGCCACCACCAAAGGTGGCTGCTCCCCACAGGCATTCATGATTGTCTTGATCTCAGTTTGTTTCAAATGCAGACATGTTCAAAAATCATGTTGAAACTTTGAAGATTCCTCACAAAACTGTTCTGAACACTGAAATACCTGTGCTTGTTTTGCAGTGATACAACTGCAAAAGTGCAAAACAACTCAGTGATAGAGTGAATTTTCTTCATAGTAGCTCGTATGGGACTGTGCTTTGGATTTCTGCTGAAAAATATATCAAGTTTCATTATTGCTGAACACTGCCTAGACAGAGCCAAGGCCTTTTCTGCCCCTCATACTGCTACACCAGCGAAGAGGCTAAGGGAGGAGAACTAGCTGGGTGGGGACACAGTTTGGAAAGCTGGCTTCAGATGGCCAGAGGGATATCCCATACCACAAGGCATAATGTTCAGTAGTAAAAAATGGGGGAAGAAGAAGAAAGGGGGAGATTCAGAGTTAGAAGAATAAGTTCACACAGTTCTTAAAAAGCAAGACAGATAAAGATTCTGCTGGTTGATTATGAAGGAACATTAGAGAATCAGTTGAACAGTGTGCTAACATTGATGCTTGAAGGACTTTGATATGGCTTTCTTCCTGTACTTTTCCTACATGTAATGCTATTAGCCTGGTACAAATACTTCTGAGTGCTTCTTGAGGTGTACCTGCAGCTGATTTGCCCTCTCTTCGCGTTCTCTTAAAATTTTCTTAACCCCAATCCCATCTTTTTTTTTGAGCTACTCTTTTAATCAAGCAACCTGTGGAGGCAGAAGGCTGTGGAATTGTTTAATTGATATGATCTGACCAGGAACATTCTCTTTTTCTAAGCAAATATAGTTTTTCTTATATGCTTTGAAATATTGTATTTAATTTACACAGTAAAAGTATGTTAATGCAAGATCCATGCTGGCACTTCTTCCAATGTGCAGTATAGGGTTTTTTGGAGGCTTTGTGTGAATACGGTCTTCTATTAAATTGTTATACAATGTATGATGTGAAGGCAGAAGGAAGAAATTGAAAAATGGTTTACTCATCAAAAACCGTAATTTTTAACTATGCACGTGTAGAATTACCAGCTATGGTTTTAATTCCCTTTGTTGGTAAAATATCAGTTTAGTACAAGTAGTAAATATGAAATGGCAGCAGACACTGTTTGAAGAAAGAAGTTCTTAGCATACAAATCCATAGTGTAAAGGATACAGACATTGAGAACAGATGGTCTGCCAACCATAGAGAACTGAAGCAAATGAAGAAAACAACATAACCCCAAAATTTTATTTTGCAGCTTCAGAGGAAAATTTAACAGTGTATTCAGAACGTAAAACAAGACTACCCTTATAGCTTTGTCCTCATCTCTGGTGTCAAACTATCCCTTCTTTAATATTTTTTTCCTTTCAAAGTCTCCAAAAAGGATTTTCTGAACCTCCTTGAGGTTAACATAAAATAAATCTTTGTATATTCACCTTCCTTAGGGTCAGACAGAATCAAGGCCCAGCTCTCTTTCCTGAAGGTTAAATAACAACTGTTTCCAGGCAGTTTTCTTTCCTAAGAAACTTGTTTATTCTTTCCCAGCAGAAAACTACCATATTTCCATATTATTTAATCTTTTGTAAACTTTCAGCCACTCAGAAATCGGTATTCTCGAGTCTTGTTTCCAAGTAGTAATTCCTATTTAATAGCATATAGATGTGGCCTCTGTTTCCTAACCCAATACCCTAACTGAGAACTCTGGCCTTATATGAATAGCAGACTGTATAATGTGCTTTTTTGTTTCAAAATGAGAAAATCAAGACCACATATAAAATGACCTAATTAATCCAAACACTGAGATTGAATTAAGCTTTTATATGCCTACTGTACTATCAAAGCTGTGACAATCTGTTTTCCTGTGTTTTTCAGGAAGAATGTTTTTGTTTTTTCTTTAATGCTGTAACATTTTTGGCATGTATGACTTTTTACGGTGCAGATTTTCAGAGATAATAATTAAACAGTGTTTGAACAAAATTTGATTAAAAAGCACATGTTGATGGCAGGTTATGTTTACCTGTACTTGCCCAAATGAACAGTAGACAAAGATATAACTACTTGATCTTTTACAGATGCAGATGACTCATTCATTTGAGCACGCAAATGATGATTTGTGCATTTATTGCTAAGGAAGGCAAAACTTTAAGCTCTCCTACACTGATATAGATCTGACTCAAAATTCTGAATCTGGTCTCAGCAGATGTCTGAAACTTACACATAGATTTTTGCAGCTCAGCATTGTCTTCAGAAAAGCTTTTAACCACAGAGCATGTGGAATGCTGTGATGATTTAGGACAGTGCCATCTTTATTTGGCAGGCAAATAAAAATGTGGGTATTCTCTGATGTTTTGCAGACAAAATAAGTTGGTTTCCTTTAACTGTCTAGTGAAGACAGTTGAACTAAACTGAAATCACTGGATTTCATGTGAGGAGAAGACATCTATCCTGTTTTTACTTATTGCTCTTCTTCTTTTCCCAATTCTTAGCAAATAAAACTTATGTTTAATTTTGATTAGAACATAAGGCATAGATAATTTTTAGAACAGACATGAGCTGTTCTCTTAGGTAACATCAGTCCAATCATATTGCTAATTTGTGCTGTATTTTTTCTGTATCATGTGAAGCAGCTGCAAATAGAAGGTAATTACAAAATATATAAATGAAAACACCATAAATTTTCCTTTAACACCAGGAATGTTAACTTTTTTTATTACTGTATTTTTTTCTGACTCCTCATAAGTTAATGGCTTAAAAACAAATTAATTTTTAAAACTCTACAGAACTAATCTAAAATTTTCTTTACCCAACCCAAATTTTCTGACTCTTTAGGTCTGTAAGTAATCTTTAGGCTTGTTAACATTGTCGAGATAAAGAATTATAGCCATGTGTATCTCAGCTGTTTTCAAGAAATGTGCTTCACCTTTGAGTTGCTACAGCTTTCTTGGCCTCAATGAAAAGCGACAGCTCTGACCTCCATTTGCCAGTGGATGAAGGTATTCCTGGCATTTTGCTTAGAGACAATCTACACTCTGTCACAAAAATCAAACTAAGATTTATAAGATAATGCTGAACTGACCAAAACGTTGTATCTTCATTAATGGAAAGTAACAGAGAAGCCAGTATAGCTAGTGGAATTCTCCTGAAGAAAAAGCACCAACAAGAAAAATTGTAGAAGTGAGAAAAGGGATGGATGCACAAAAGAACAAATGAAGTGCAAACACTTTGACTTTTTTCTAGTATAACTGGGGTGTGGAATAAAAACAAACTTTGTTTTTAACCTGAACTCCTGAGGGTAGATCAAAGGAATTTCTACTACCTTGATGTAAGCTTAGAATTTCTACATTTATCCATATGCTATTTTCATGGTTCTATTTCAAATCCTTGTTGGTCAGGGTAGGAGTGAAAAAGCACAATAAAAGGATTTAAAACTAGGTTTTAAGCAGATCACTGAATTCTCCTCTGGTGTGTATTTCTCTGCTGACAGCATTTTTATAATTTCAGATTTACTTTAAATCCTCTTAGGATGCCAAAGTAAATAAAGAACATTTGCCAGATTTCCTACTCAAAACTATTAATAGGAATTGCACAGTTAACCAGTAGTAGCTGGAGAATTGTCTTATATTGCTTGAATATTATTTTAAAATGTACTTTATTCTCTGTGTTAAGTATTCTCTGAAATAGATCCAGCTGTACTGTTTGTATACTGATGAGTGCTGTCCTTCTGAAATTCAGTTTTAAGCTACAGCAGCAGAAATTTACTGGACATACACAAAACTCTGGTTCTATACCTGTATAGATTCATAATAGGATTTTAGCTTCAGGTTGCTCTATTTAATCTCCATTTCTTCTCCTAGCTCCTTCAATTAAGTAAAAACCACTGCATTCACAGAAATATCTAATAGAATTATTACAGAAGAATTTCTGGATTTTTCAATTTTAGAAGCACTATATAGTGAAAGAAGGCCATTTTATGAGTGCGAGTGACCATCCCAATCTGGCAGTTTACAATACCTGCAGCATAGTGGTAGCCTTTACGGATATAGGACACTGAAGAACAATGGGGTGCAAGTGCTTTATGCATAATAAATAGTCCTGCAACTTTTATATCAAGAGACAAAGGAAAGGAGGTACATTGATATCTTTTATGAATACTTTTGCATTTTGTGGTTTTGCAGTCAAAAAAGCCAGATTTGTCCATGTCGCCAATTAGAGCTTTACTCAGGTAGAGATTCACACATTTGCTGTGTTTAAATACACAGTATCTTATGTCTTACCCCAGACAGACAGACATTACTTCCATATGGTACACTTCCAAATTCTAGAGTCCCCTTTTTCCTAATCTTATTAACACTTTCAAATACGGTTTGGGAGTTGTAAAGTTGTAAAGTTGCAATTTGTGTTAATTGCAACTTTGATCACTGAATTTGCTCTCATAGTCTCTGCTTCTTGCATATCTGCAAATCTACCTACTTACAGTGTGACCATTAAGGTAAGATATATCACCTTTTTAAATTCTTTTGCATTTATGACAATATGTATGTGTGTATATTTGCAGGAGAGAATAATGAAATAGTTTTTGTTGAAAGGGACCTATGGAAATCATCAGGAAATTTTCATGCAACACTAAGTTTTGTGAGAGTGTTGATCTGCTGGAGCGTAGGAAGGCTCTGCAGAGGGATCTGGACAGGCTGGATTGATGGGTTGAGGCCAACTGTGTGAGGTTTAACAAGGCAAAGAGTCAAGTCCTGCCCCTGAGTCACAACAGCTCCAGGCAGTGCTGCTGGCTAGGGTCAGAGTGGCTGGAAAGCTGCACGATGGAAAAGGCCCTGGGGGTGCTGGTTGACAGTGGCTGAACATGAGCCAGGGTGCTCAGCTGGCCAAGAAAGCCAATGGCATCCTGGCCTGTATCATCAATAGTTATGTCAGCAGGACTAGGAAAGGGATTAGCCTTGACAAAAGGAGGCTTGGGGCAACCCTATCACTCTCTAAAAGTACCTGAAATAATATTATAAAAAGGTGGGGTGTGGGTTTCTTTTCATAGAAAACAAGTGACAGGATGAGAAGAAATGGCCTTAAGTTATGTCAGAGAAGACTTAAAATAGAGATTAGGAAAAGTTTCTTCACTGAAAGTCTGGTTAGGTACTGCAGCAGGCTCCTGAGGGGAGTAGTAGAATTACCATTCCTGCAAGTGTTCTGAAAAAATGTCTAAATGTGGCATTTAGGGACATGGTGTGATAATGAACACAGTAGTGCTTGGAAGGTAATATGAGAGGTCTTTTCCAACACTAATGATTCTGTGATTCTGGTCATAATAATTGTTCACTGGTGGGCCAAAAATCAACCTTTTGATGAGGTTGTTTAGGGTCTGTGCACACACAAATTTTTATACATATGGGCCTTATATTCCATGGGTTAGGTGCATTCCAAATATCTACTGGATAGGCTTTAGAGCTTATAGATTTTAATGCTGAATTAGAATGTAGAGATAAACAAATAAAGATTTAAAAAATGGCCAAAAAGGAAGAGGTGTAAAGACTTCAAAGTGTAGGGATTTCCACATTTCATTCAAATATTAAGCGGTAATTTAGTTTAGGGGTTTATAGTGGTGAGAGTCCATCTGAAAGGTTTTCTTTTTCCAGGTTTTCCCAGAGGTAGACTATTCTCAATAACTCTGTTCTAGCAGAGAGTCCCATATGACATACACCTATTGACTCCCTTGACCAGCTTTAGGTGATTTACCACTGCTTTCCTTGCAGATCTGAAGCTTCTGTAATACCAGTTGCTGCTTTTCTGCCCTTGACTCCTTAGGGACATCTTGTTCTCATTGCAGGTCAATTTTGGCTTAAAAAGTTCAAGGTGACATTGAAGTTCATTGCTCCAAGTGCATTGCTCCATTTTGTGCTCATTGGTCAGCGTGTCCCTTAGAAATATTTTTCTTGCAGTTTTCATCCCCTCTTAGCTAGGAGGAGAAAATAATCCATCATGTTTATCCCAGAGGGCTAAGGCTCAGTGAGGGGACAGTTGTTGGAATTACAGCTGCTTCATTGCACAACTGAATAAATTTACAAATGAAAGAAGAGGCTATGCAGTCTTAGGTAGGGTAGCTGAAGAAGGATAAGAGAGACCTGCATTGAAAATGAATTTGTTTATCTTGTCGTCGTATTCATTAATTCTGGAATTAGCTATATGGGAAGGTTGGGTACTGGGCAAAACACTATGGAGATATGCCTGTCTCTTTCAGTTGAAGACTTATATGTATGTCAGCTTAATTTTGAAAGATATAAAAAAAATTTGGTGGTTGAATAGATAACTAAGAAGGAAGTGTGCAACACAACTCTAGGCTAGGCAGAGAAAATGTTTGTTACCAAAACTGCTTTTAAACTTTGGATTGTTTGGGTTGGTCTCCAGTTTTGTAGAATTATGTTTGTCGAGTTGGGTCAGGGAGGGAGAGGAGTGTGAAAGACAAGTCAATGTTGAACGGGCAAAAAAACAGATTTTCACTCTGATTGTCTAAATCAATGTTAGCTACTTCATCAGCATCTCTTTTCTCTTCAGTAGTTACCAATTACCAAAAAGCTCAATAAGCTTTTTCAGTTCATGTAAAAGAAGCATTTGTAATATGCCTCAAGTGTTTTCCTGCTTAATATAGCCTTGTGATTGCACTTCTCTATTTAGAGTAGAAGTAGTGGCTTTTACACAATTGTCAGAGCTTGCTCAAACTGTTTTATAGTAACTTTTCTAATTGGTTGTCAAGATTTGTTTTTCATAAGTAATAATTTCTGAAAACTACTAGCACTCAATTGAGAAGTGTTTATTCTTCTGTTTAATCACAAAATGCCTATGTGGCACTACTAAGTCTGTGCTTCTGTAGGAGTATCACAGAATTCTAGTTCCTCTTCCTCTAGACTGAGCACTTGATAAGGATTGTCACAGTTTTATTCCTCTTTGCAGAAACAGTCTACAATATAATAAGAAGTATCTGATTCTGCCATTATTCTTCTACCTAAGCATGTAAAACTTTCCAAATTATTGATCAGCTAAGAAGAGCAGTAAGGTTATTTTATTATTTCTCTTTTAAAAATTCAGGTTTAGCTGACATATATTGACTTGTCTTATTTAAGAATATTGATATCTCTTTTCCTAGACAACATTGAAGGCACCCAAGGGCCTGGTCAGTAAAATGCTTCTGACTTCACTAAGCACTAAGGTATGCATGCTTTGAACTTGCACAGGGGAAAACATTATTTGACAGGTAAGTAAATATTTTAGAGAGAAATGGAATTGCTTTCACAAATTCATAATGCATTGATGATTATCATGTTGGAGGAACTTAGGGAGGCTAAAGGATCACCTTTTCCACATGAGTGTGATATCTCATATCCTATTTTTTATGGGTTTTTTCAGTACTTCCATGTTTTCCTTCTGTTATACCAAATCCTATACCTTCACTGATCAAGTATTTCTGTCAACAAGAGTAACCAGCCTCAGCACTCTGAACTGTAGCATTTAAAAAAATATTACCAGGTAGTAAAGTGAGTTTTGCCACTGATGTGGCTTCTCCTGTGTCTGCCATGATGAAACTTTTGTTTGCAGCTGTCACAGTTACTTCTGACAAAACATGTAGACTCCGAAGTGTGTAACTGCATTAAGGGAAAAAAAAAAAGAAAAAAAAAGCATTTGAAATGCTATTGATGTGTTATCTTAGACTATTGGTAAGTTCCAAAACTGTAACTGAATTAGTGTGAAATATTCTTAGGGCAGAATTAGAGTTGATTTATTTGCCTTGCTTACCCAAGTCTATTCCGCAAAAAGTGATTGGATTTCACTTCAGAATAATCTTAGCTTTGAAACCTAGTATAACCACAATACATTTCAGGATAAGTTGCTAGCTTATGATGCGTTTAATATCATTTAGGTATTCTCAATCTTATATTCACTTCAAATGTATATACGTGTATATATTTTTATTAATACATATACACACAATCACTTATGTAAGAGAAATAATATTATTAGTCTCTGATTCATTATGTCATCTCAGCTGTTTCTTTAGTATTGAGTTTTTTTGAGGTTAAATATCCTAACACACCTTTCCAAATAAGGTTAAGTATCCTAACACACCTTTCCTAACATGCAGGAATTCTCAGATTCTAGACTTACAGATACAGTGGGCCATACTCATAGTAAGTGCACATATATATATATATTGCTATGCAGTACTTGCTTTGTTAGCTACTAATTATAAATCAACAGAAATGCTGTTTTTGAGGAGCCTTATAACAAATATAATTTCCTAAAAAGGGGTTGATGCTTAATAGAGGAAAGAAGTACTAGGACTTTGTAAAGACTATATGGTATAAAAAAAAATAAACCTGAATATTTATTTCTTGTCAGATAGGGCTGGACTCCAGAAAGTAATTGAGTGTCTTGGAAAACCTACTTTCCTTCTTTCTCCTCAACTTTTCTATGACCCTTAACTGTTTTGCCTAGATATAAACTGTGAGTCTGTGAAGCAGTGAACAGGGTTAATTTATCACAAAGATGATCTCAGGTGTGGAACACTTTTTCTATGAAGACAGGCTGAGAGAGTTGGGTTGAGTTTAGCTTGGAGAAGAGAAGGCTCTGGGAAGGCCTTACAGCACTTTCTAGTACCCAGACAGGACCTGCAAGAAGGTTGGAGAGGGACATTTTAAAGGGACATGTAGTGATAATGGCCTTAAGATGAAGGAGGCTAGGTTTAGACTAGGTATTAGGAAGAAATTCTTTGCTATAAAGGTGCTCAGGCTCTGGAACAGGTTACCCAGAGAGGCTGTGGTCTCCCCATCCCTGCAAATGTTGAAGAATAGGCTGATCTATTGGAAGGTTTTGGAGCTAGATGATCTTTAGGGCCTCTTCCAACACAGGTTGTTCTATGGTTCTATGATTCTATGAAAAATCAACTATATACACATTAAAATGGAAAGAAATCCTGTGTGTAAGGAGTCTGAAAAAAAGGAAATTACTTATAATGCAAGGAATTTTAAGAACTGGAAAAATTACCATCCAGCTCTGCAATTCACTGCCGGAGGGGATATTAGAAGAATAAAATCTTGACTGAGTTTGACAAAGAGGGAGGCATCTAAGTAAAGGTACAGGTAAAGTGGTATGGGTAAAACACAAGGAAAGTCATAAAGATGATTTGAAGGTTTCAGTGTTCAAAGTCAGATTTTGGAGGATAAAGGTCTAAACCAAATAGACTTTTTCTCCTTCTCTGAGAACAGCAAGGGTGTTGCTTGCCATGATTTGCTGTTGCTAAATACTTGACAATCAAAACAATTTTGAAAAAGTTTGTTTGGATTGTCAGAATATTTTTAAGTTTTATTCTTAGTACCAAAATGCCAAACATGTTTTGAACTGAAGACAGTAAAACTTGTTAATCACGCCAGCATGTTATTCTACTTTCTCAGTCTGGCTGCTTTACACTTGGTTTCCAGGAGAATGTACTTGTATTAGGTATTTTCCTTACCTGACTGTTTTGCTGATAAAGACAGTTGACTTCCCCAGCAAGCTGCACAGTGATTGCAGATGTTCTCCAGGGAGCTTCTTTTTTATCCAGTATGAGATTTTGCTGCTGGTGGGTTTTACAATGTCAAAGGTGCCAAGAGTTGTAGATTCAGAGTTTTCTCTGAAGATTTCTTCCAATAAAAGGAGTAAGAATCTCTTCCATGATGCAATTAGAAAACTGTCTGGGTAGAAAGACATTAAAAGAAGAAAATGAGGCCTGGGAATTAAAAAGTAACCAAACCAGAAAAACAAGCAAATGAACATAAAATCCAGACCAAACAAAAAGAAGAACAAAGGTTACTGTCACTTGTCTCTTATAATAATGATCCTTTCTTCACATTTGGTATAACAGACAGTGTCCTGGGAGACAAATTTTCATGACTGCTAATTAATGAAAGCTTTACTCTTCTACCAATATTCTACTACTTCCTTGTTTCTTCACTACTTTCTGATACCATTCTTCAACTTCAAATATCCTACGCTCTTTACCAGTACTTAACTATAGGCTTGTCCTGGTTGGATAAACACAGATCACACCTGCATCTGCTATTCTGGTTTTTGGTGCTCCATATGTGGTCTCTTTAACTTTCAGATACCTGAGAGATGCCTTTCAAATATATATTTTGTTTCTGGAACAAACACTGTCTATTCAATTGTTATTAACAGTGATGATCATCTATCAGCAAATAAAACAGTAATGGCAATCCTCAAGAGAATGCAAATTGCTTGTCTTTTACCCTACTGTCCTATGCCTCTTTTTCTCCTCTGGCAGAAGGACTAGCATGGATAGGGTTATATTCAGACAGTGGTTTACAGTCCATTATTGCAGCAATAAAACATCTGCCTGACTTGAGCTTCAGCAATATTCATGTAAGCTTGGTGCACTCAGAATAAGTTATTCTTAACATAAGACTACTAGTAAGTCAAAACACAGGACATTTTTATATTTTATTTTATTTTAATACTAGGTGGGTAAAAATCCCTCACAAATTAAAATGAAATTTAGTCACACACATGCATCTACAATTTCTATGTGCCCTGAAGATAGTATTTGAAGTTTATCAATTATAATCAGCTGTAACCTCCCAAGGCTTAAATATTACCAAGAAACAAAGGATAATACTTTTTAAAAATAATATTTTTAATACTGAAATGCTCTACCATGTTTGATGGATTAAAACAGTAGGCAATGAAAATGTACTATTTTAAGATATCTTACAATGCCTTGAGAATATGCTTAAGGGTTACTTACAACTTGATTGAAAAATGCTTTTCAGAATGTCTCCACAATTCATCAAACAGGTCTAAGAGCCTAGCAAGTTTACAGTAAAAGAAAATACTTGTAAATCCAATTCGTCCTGTTGTATTCATTTTCTACAGCATATGTAATCACTGTGAGTGTCAGGATGGAAATCAGGATTAACTGTATCACATTGATTTTGCTGCTGCTTAGAGTAGCATCTGCTGTGGTTGTGAGCAAATCTTTAAATCACCATAAATGTGAACAGTGATGACAAAATTATTTGTCTCTGTAATCCCAATCCTGTTGGAGAGTAGACAGCTGACCACAGTGGTCAGCCAGCCCTTTTGTCTAACTGGAAAGAAATCAGTGAGCATTCTTCAGAAATGCAGATGCATATTCAAATAATTAACTTGAAAGAGATCATAAAGGAAAAAAACGAAAATGAAAAAGGTACTATGGCTCTTACCATCAGTTGGGTGCTTAACCTTATTGGTTAAGGTTACTACCAATAGTAGTACTATTGTTGCCACTGCAACCCAGTGGCACCTATTACTGTATATCATGTTGATATTAGTGTTCCATGGAGAATTATGTGGGAAGACAGCAGTTTTGGGTTTTTATCTCTTGGAAGCTGGCAAGGACAATTTTAATTTCCTGCAGGCATGACATTCTTTGCTACAGTCCTTGTACTTGTACCAAAGTACAAAGTAGAACCATTTGAAATCTTTCTTACAACTCAAATCTTCCTTTAATTTGTATGTGTTATACAAAACTAATGCCCATTGACTTAATATAGCAATAGAGACTCAAAAGTTCTGTTTTTACTGAGGGGTTTTTTGTGGATTTTTTACTCAGTTTTTACTGAGTGTATTTGCTCACAAAAATTTTTGTACTTTGATAGACAACAGTGAGAAATAACAAATCCTTTCTCTTCATACTCACCATTATTATTTTAAGTAGCTAAAATAAGTACTAATATATTTCTCTCCACCAAAATCTTTTTGCAATGAGTAAGCCTAGTAGAAGGTTTTTTACACATACATTGATACAAACTCAGAAGGGAGTTTGACCCAACTTCACCAACCTGTTTCTTGGGAAAGAACACATTAGTATTGCATGAATTCTCTACTGACAAGATAGCTAACAACTCTTCATGGGACACCCAGCATGAGGGAATGTGTAAGAAACACTCTGTTGTGCTAAAAGAAAATGTGCTCTCAGCCAGTTCTGATGAGCACGAGTTTTACAGCATTCTAGTGCATTAATAACCAAGGCTCTGGATTACAGGAAATTCCTAGAAGTTCAAGTTTATTTTTGGTTACTTCCTTAGTGAATAGAGACATTCATATGGAAGGACTTTGCTCTAAGTAATTAGTTCCTGTTCAGAGACACAAAGCCCATGGGATATAGCTCACCCAAGTAATGTGAACAAACTATTCATATTGTATTAACAAAACTGCATTGAAAAGCTACAAATTTGTCTTGTGATCTCTTATAAACGAAAAGCAGATGAGAAATTGAAATCAAGTCACCTAATAAGATACATTTGTTGGTTTGGCTTTTCCTTTTTCATAAAAGTTTTCCTGTTAACTAGAGTCCTAACTTACACAATGAATCCCATTTTTCCTCTTTTATACATCTAAAATTGAGTGTAAATAGCGACTTCAGGATGATCTGCCAAAAGCTGAATCCTCTAGAGAATAAAAAATGTAAAAAACAGTCCAACAATGGATTGCTCTTCAAGTGCTTTGTGTCTCCTGTTATGTAGGAAACTTGTTGGATCTGGCAAAGTTTCCTTTGTGACCGCAACAGCAGTTGTAACAACTTTCTAGTTTGAAGATAGTATCAATTCATGTAAAAGTATTAGAAAACCTATATTGCATGCAACAAGTAAGGCTATTATAAATCTGACCCTTGGGACTCATCTTAATGACTCTGGTTTAATAAAGCTTCCCTCTGTGATAGACTTGGCAAGCATTTATATTTAGCAGCCCTGCAGTCTTGTAAATACAATATGAATCGTTTGTCCAGTACACACTTGCTTGGTCTTCTTGTGCTTCAAAAGATATTATGTTTATTCCTGTTGAATAATCACACTTTAATAATGGCCTTTTCAGTTTCAGCTTCTGTGATTAATTCAAAAATTATTTCATCTATGTGTGCATACATACTTACATAATTACATATACACGAACATAAACTCCCTTTAGTACTGTTGAGGATGTTGTAGATATTACTTATTTAAATTACTTCAACTTCTCCTCAGAGAGATATGCTGCACAATATATTTTCTTATTTTATTCTTAATATTTACTTTTTAAAGAAAATCTAGAAGCTCAAAATAATATTGATGTACTTTAGCTAATACAGCCATGGAGAAATATCCAGATAATTGTTCAAACTTGTTTGAAAAGTTTTTATTGTAAGATTGTAGAGCACTTGATACTGATGAAGACTGGAAAGAGGCATATAATTAAGAGACATGAATAGTTTTACTGAGAGTTTGAAAAAGTGGCCACAGTAAAAAATTCAGGAAGGGAGTTAAACATTTAATTAAAAATGCTTTCTCAAATTTGGTCATGGTGAACCAAAGTAAAGAACATGATAGGTTCAGAGGTGTGGTTGAGCAGAAAACGCAGATGCAGTAAACTCTGCCACTTGCTTCATGACAATTTATAGCACTAGGAATAGAATAATTTCTCAGCAAAGGAATTACAGATGAAGACTAGGGAAGAAATTGTAATTTCCACTGAAGAAACATCAGAGAGTGAAATGAAGAAGAAAGATTTTCCTGAAGACAAAAAGAAAAAGGAGAGGGAAAAAAACCCCAAGATACATTATTGTACAAGGACAGCAGGTTATCATAGAAGTGATGATTTTCTGTCAAAAGGACCAATGAAAGAGGTGATCCTGTTCATTTGTGAGGACAGTTAGAATAGGATTGGTATGTGGAATGAAAATAAGGAAGTGAGGAAATAGATATGGATTAGTACTCATAACCATTTTTGAGAGACCCACAGTAAAATTTGTGAGGAGGGATGGAAAGAGAATTACAATCAAGTAAGAAAGCATTTATAATAAGGAGAAAGATCAATGGATGCAGAGGAAGAAGCTAAGGAGGGGTAAAGATTAATGATAAAGTGAGGAAGAGAGCACTGCAGGTCAGGAAACATGAGAGGATGAGGTCAAGCTGAATTAGATCTGAAGTAGGTCAGTGAATTCAACTTCATTTACATATACTTTTTTATCATCTTTAAAGAAAGTTATAATTCAGTATGAAAAGGCAGGAGCACACCAAAAAATGCTAACTCTGTTTCTTCAGAGAAAGTCTTTCACGTATGAAATAGAAGACCAAAGGTTACCTCCTTTCAATAACTATTGTGAATAACATTTGTCTAGATAATTAAAGTAAAATCGGAATAATTGCCTGTAGTAAAACAGAGAATATATTTAAATTAATTTTTTGAAATGCAACTAAAAAGGGTGACAATATTTTATAAAATATTTTCCAGAATCTCTAAGTCTTTTGCTGTAGTTTATCCTCAAAAAACACCAAATTATTTTTCATCTAACTTATAAAGACCACTGATCCCTACCTAAGTGTGTTTGTGACAGGTTCCTTCACGAGGAACATGTCAGTTTAGCATAAGAATCTCCAAGAGAGCTTTTGCAGAATGATTTAGGCACTCTTCTCTAGGTAATGACCTGTGCCAACTTTTTTTAATTTTTAATTTTTTTTTAAAATTAATAATGATCTCAAACAATGAATGGTGCTCCTCATAACATGATTTTACTTAATTAACCCAAAGTTTATATTAATGTTATATAGCTTTCTAACTATCTATATTAGGACAGATACACATGAAAAGGTAACTTCAATCTTCATTGTATATATTTAAATTTAAAGGAATTTTTAAATCAAATGGATCAGAAGCTAATGGTGGTCCTTTGTTCCATAATGCTGATAAAAAGAAATTAGAATACCACCAAATTATGGTAATAATTCCAAATTATGAGAAGTCTCTGGAGGCAACTCACTGTGACCTTCCAGCACTTAAATCAGGCTTAGAAAAAGGCTGTATAATTTTTTGTGCAGGCAGATAATGATAGAACAAGAGGGAATGGCATCAAACTGAAAGAGCAGAGATTTATATTTGATGCCAGGAAGAAATTCTTTAGAGAGTGGTGAGACACCAGAATAGGTTTTCCAGAGAAGTTGAAGATGCATCATCTCTGGAAGTGCTTAAGACCAGGATAAGTAGGATTTGAGCAACCTGGTCTGGTAGAAATTGTCTCTGCCATGGCAGGTGGTTTGGGACTAAGATGATCTTTAAGGTCCTTCCAACCCAAACCATTCTCTGAGTCCATAATTCTATGATTAACCTTTAGATAAGAGGTCAGTAGACTACTGAAGAACTTTGAATAGGGTCAGAAGAAAACACTCCTTCCTGCTTCAGCTTTTAAACAGAAAGTTTCTTTTATTCTCCTTCAGCACTTACTAACAAAATATTTTGAATTATTATGTAGATTTGCTGCCTGAGATGCTTTTAACATAAGAGAAAACTGAGACTACTAAACTATATAACTTAAGAACTGTTATATAATTTTATTGTACAAATACACTATATGTATATATTAGTAAATCATATCAAATACATGGCTCAGGTGCTAAAGATGCTATAACTGAAAACAGAATATGGGATGATGGATTTTGACTGTCTTTGTTCCGAAGTATTTCCTGCATTATTTGTCTGTTTTACACAGTGTTTGGAAATGTAAAAAGAAAGACATAAGTGAGTAACTACATGATGATCTCTCTTTGGTTATGTGTGTAATATTGTTGGGAGATCCTTAATCTTTTTCTGCTTGATTTCTATCCCTCTCTTACTATCATATTTTAAATCAATAAAGTTGAATTCATCTTTCTGCTTTACATTTGGTTGATTTTCCTTGTTTTTCATTCAGAAAGAATTTAATTTCATGGCGCGAGGTACAAGGCCCAAGTGACTGTACCATGTGCCTGGACAAAGTGCCAAGGAAGACTTCTAGAATTTCTGTCTGTGTGTCTCTGTCTCTACCAAACAACTCTGTTGACAGGTCTGATGTGGAATCCAGGACTGGTAACCTCTCTCTCTCACTCTCTCTCCTCTCTCTCACTCTCTCTCTCCCCTGCCCCCTCTGCTG
>VXAX01006613.1:518757-588559 GCA_013399835.1 Leptocoma aspasia
CCTTTTTTTTTTCTCTTTAAGTTCTTAAGTAACATAAATCCTACCTTTACTTCTCATAAAGCCTCATAGCTTCGGTAAATATAATTGTGAGAGGGTCAACATTTGCAGAACATTTGTTCCATCAAAGTTGGTTTTTATGTACAGATCTTGAGAGTTATCTCACCCTGTGAATCTCAGTCACTCTCCCCTTCTCACAGGTGGGGTATGACAAATAGGGAAGAACACTCCATTGAGTTATAAAGTCTTCATAATCTGACCTGGTTGACCTCTTGCAGATTAGTTTTATTTTACTTGTAACTTTATAGTTGATCACCTATGTACAGCATTTTATCTCTCTAATAACTCAGTGCATTAATGTGGAGTGTAAGTGTACTTGTTGTTAGTATATTTTTCTTCTAAAATAATAGAGAATTATTTTAAGCAGGGGACTTATTCTCCCATTAACCTTGTGTCTAGTTTCTAATTAGTTCAACCCTTCTAATGCTGTGATATACACCTTTGAAATTTTATAAAACATTTTAATATGAAAGAACACAGGAAAAGTGAGTGCCTGAAAGACCCTTTTAGCATGAAAATTATTATGAATTTGCAGATACAGATATTAATAATTTTAAAAACTAAATTATATTCCTATGTCAGCTAAGGTTACACAGTGATAATACATTAGTTTGTCAGCTCTGGAATTGGCCTCCTTTCCAATCTGATTTAGTATGACTCATCTGCAGAATGAATAAGGTCTCTATGCTGTTGTGGCTAGCTCACCACCTTACAAAACACCACACACTTTTAAGATAATCTTGGAGATGTTCAGGAATAGACTGGATGGGATTGTTGTAAATGTGTTGCAGATTGTTGCAATGAAAGAGTAAGCAGATTTGTATCAAATAGGATGTGCTTTGTTATACTGGTATAAATCCAAATTACATCCATCTTGGTCCAATATTAAATAAAGCAAAGTTCAAACAGTGAGTTAGTTAAAACTTCTACCAGTGTAAATGTGGCAGGAATCTGTGTTATTTTGTCTGATTTATTCTATATTCAAATCAAAATTACAAAACTGTTCAAGTAATTCAATATGCTATACAAAGGACTCTCTTCTATCTCCAGTATAAGGATTGGTTGAAGTGTAGAACTAATGTAGAGGGATTAAAATTCACTTTCATTCAGCAAAAAATAAAATGTCTGCTTCAAGTTTTTCCATCACTTTTATTAGTCTCTCTCTAAATGAGAGACTATTATAATTCTTTCATTTTGAATAAATTGTCTGGGTTTTGTTTATTTTAAGAGCAGATCTGTGAATCCCTTTTTCAATAATATTTGTATTCCAATAACACTGTGATTAAATTGTCTATCACATTTCTAGGAGTCTTGGAGTTGATATATAATTTATATTCCTATAGAATATGCTTTTAGGGATTTTTCTGCTTCTGTTCAAGACTTCTGAACTTTTTGTTCAATCTTCTTTTTTTCATTACTGGTACAATTTTTAGCTATTTGGAAAATTGCTTTCTTTCTTCATCACTCCCTTTTCCTAGCAACTGATAACTTTTGAAGAACCTCCTTATATTTGCTTTCTTAATGATAAGTAGAGAGATCATAGAAAAACAGAAGTGAGGTAGGAAATGGTTGTTGTTGGACAGGTCCAAGCCTGTTAGAGCTTGTACAGCTACAGCATAGGCTTAAGCACTTTGTATTTAAATTCATATTAAATTTATTAAGAAGGTCAGCAGAAAAATATTTTTCCCCTTCATTAATAAAAAGGCTTCACTGCAATAATTTCAAAATTTAACAGAATTTCTATAGTCAGGAATTTGATTGCCTGGGAAGTGCTGCATTGTTTCCATTGAACCCAGAGGGTTTCATGATGGCCCTGAAATATTCTTGCCTCTCAGATAGTTTTTTTTTTCCCCAAAATCACCAAGAAGAAGATTTTGTTAAGCTTCTACAAGGTTTCTTTCGCTTTTTTTTTGAAAGTGGATTTATTCCCAGTTTCCTCAAAACATTATTCTTGAATAGTTATATCATCTGTCAAATACTTTCATGCAGTTTTAATCTGTAGTTTTATTTCATTGAAAGCAGAGGAGTCCTATTAGGGATTATTATCTTGATTATTCTAATTAAAATAAACAAAAATCCAAGTAAGGGTTAACCTCCTGCAGTTGATCAGAACTTGGTCCATCTGTGCTGTCTTATAGTACCTTTCACCCATCTGTGCTATTGCATCTTGGTTTAACTGTTTGCCATGCTTTGCTCTGTGGTATTTGTGTTAACTTGCAGTTTTTTCCATCAAGGGATTCTGTTGGGAGATTTAAGTTGGAGGACACTTGAAATTTGATGGGAATCAAGAAACAGCTCCAGAATTTTTGTCTCATATTCTTGATATAAATTTATCATTAATGTTATATACTTGGATTTCACTATCTTTTACTCTTGAAATGATTTGGACAACCCCCAAAACTAAAAACAATAGAATAATCTGCTTGTGTCTCTTGGGTCCCCTTGGTCTCTGTTGGCTGGTTCTAGTTGCTGTGGTTTTGCATTTATAGGACAAAGTGCTTACAGGAATAGCAGCATTATAAAACTTAATGAGGCAAAAATATCAGCGAGGTCTGATCACCACATAAAATACCACCTTTTGGGATTATGTTGATGACTGAAATAATTACCTTGGGTTTTCATTGTATCTAGGTTTCAGCTGAAAAAAGAAGTCACTTTTTCCTATTAATATAAGCATTTTTTTAAGTAGGTCAATGAAATGTTTTAAATGATTCATAAATGTTTAGAGATTTTCATCATATCAAACAAAGGTAGATTTAAAGTAACCAGTACATTCTTTAATATCTGTGATACTTCTTAACTGGGAAGGAAGAAATAATTTTAGAAGTGCTATTTTCAGTACTTTAAAGTGCTGTAATAATTAAAAATGCTGAGAATCTTAAAGATACAAGGTAGTTTTTTTTAGAAGACACTTATCTCTCTGTGACTCTGTGTAGTACCTATGAAAGTACTATATTTATCTTAGTAGGCCACAAAAATTTGCAATCCACAAATACCTGCAGCACTACCACAGTACTTTCTGTCCTTTCCAGCATACC
Organism: Leptocoma aspasia; assembly: GCA_013399835.1. NCBI lineage: Eukaryota > Metazoa > Chordata > Aves > Passeriformes > Nectariniidae > Leptocoma > Leptocoma aspasia. Next base: position 521,853 of record VXAX01006613.1, read on the forward strand.
TGCCATATCTGTGGAATGAGTTGTGAGGAATGAGAATTCAAGAAAGCCGTGTTTGAATTTGGGGACCCAGGCAGCTGCAATCCAAGAAATATCTGTGCATTGCTGTCGGTAACAAGCAGCTGCTGTTTTGCTGACATTTAATGATGGTAAAAGAGCTCAGTGTAGCAAAACCAAACAAGCAACCCAGAAAATGTTCACCTCTGACTTCTTCAGTCCTAAGTGATCAATAAAGAACAGATAATTTGTCAGGAACCTATTGTGAAGCTCAGGCCAGCACAAAGTTCAAGTTAGAGAAAGTACAAATTATTTTTCTTTCTGATAAAGACCTGATCCCTCAGGTTATAACAGTGTTTCTCAGTATCTGAGATTTTGGTGTGACAGTCTATACTCATTCTGTCTGACAGAATGACATGTAGAAAACTTTTTTTTTCTTTAGACAAAGTTTGTCCTGGTAAATGTAATTATGTTTAGAAATTTTTTAATACTGTATAGAACTGGTCACAGTGTAATTAGATATACTAAAGTGGATCATATTCTAAGGATTTAAAAAACTAGAGTATTTGATAGCAAAGTCAAAAATAGAGTTAAGTCTTGTCTGAATTCATAACTTCTCTTGTATTGCATAGTTTTTCATCCAAGAATTCCTCAGAAAGACTTTAACATGAAACAGTATTTCAAAGTGGTTAAACAATTTGCATTGATAAATACCTTTGTATATTCTGGTATAAATTTCTTGTAATTCAACAGAATTAGAAACCCTTGTGAAATAAAATTTTATCAATTCACATTTTATTCAACAGGTGACCCTGATAGCACTGCCTGTCACAGCAGATCATTGAATTTATTTTTTAAATTGTTTTATGTCCTATCAGTTGTATAGAAAATGTTGGTGCCAGGCATGCTCTGTTTTGATAAAATTTCAGTCCAGAAAATCAAAAGCAAGGTTAAGAAAACACATAGGTATTGTATGATTAAAAACATTAAGCCATTCTTCATTTTTGGCCCAATGCTAGTCTTTCCGTAGTCTAGAGCAGGAAGAAATAAAGTTTTGTAAGGAGCATATTCCCTTTCTTCCTCATGTCCTTGTGAAAATGTACCCAGCTGGGCTAAATTACGTGCCTTGGAAACAGAGGAGTCCATAGATATTAAAAAAGGACCTCTTAGAATTGTAGGTTTTGAATTTCTCACATAGCTGTTTCCTGTTAAATGTATTTGATCTGGGGCAGATGGACAATTTCAGCGCAACTATAACCCTGCATGCTCCTAATGAAGACACAACAAAGGGTCTTTCTTCTCTGAAAACTAAATAGTTTATTTCTCTTCTTGGTGTAAGAAATGTGGGAGGGAAAGCCTTGAATGTGGAGAGAATAAAACACTGACCTGAAACACAAAAAGGCAAAGTAGTAGTAAACAGTGAAAAAAAGACAGTTTCCTAGCTAGTTTCTATTCTCAAAAGCGTTTGATTGTATACAGATCCCCTGGGAAGTGCAGATGCAGCCCTGAGGGGCTTGAGGAGGAAGATGGGAATAGGCTGGAGTGCTTGGACAAGGGGCAGGTGTAAAATTTTAGGTGAGCTGGGTCTGACACTAGAAACTGGGAATTTGAACCAGGGTACTAGAGAAAATCATAAAGTTAGTTGTTCTGACAATAAATGCATTTTCAGTTTAATACCTTTTTCTTAGAGGGAAGGTAAGCTACTATGATTCTAAGATTGCTGACTGTCCTCAGCAAAACTAGCTAGCTTGTGTCTCAGTGGGAAAAAATACACTGAGGACTAATACATTTCCTTTTAATTCTTTAAAGCTTCGTAAAATATTTCTGGTTTTCCCACATGCCAGGAAGTAGATACCTTCCGCTTTTTTTTCACCTTGCAGTATTTCTAGACTAGAGGTTTTCTTGTTCTCATTCCTCTGATTTCTTAGTCTGCATCCTCTGTCTGCTTTATTTCCTTTTCCTATTTCCCCCTTCATATACTAAGTGACTACTCATTGTGAAGAGAGAATACACTCTTCAAGACATCTATTATAGAGGACAATGAATTTTGAATTTTGTAAACCTGTTAATTACCACAGTGTGTTTTAGCTTTTTGGAAACTACAAGATATTTCACTTTTTTGACAGGTAGTTAATATTTTAACTATTCCTTCCGTTGGAAAAGAAAAATAGGCAAATCTTGTGAATTGTTATCCTGGAAGCTGTGCTACACTCATGTTTATTTTTGACTTGTAACTTGGTAGTTGTGACTTTACAGAGGATATTGACAAACATAGCTTCAAAATTTCCTTGTTAGCTTTTCACCTCTTTTTGTCCTTAAGAGAAGTGACGAGTCTTTAATAAGGCGAAGTCTTCAACAGGATACAGGTCTATCATTTTATCACAGGAAATGAGAATGGGAGACATGTTATGTGTACAAAATTGTTTTCTGGAAAGTACGCATCCATATCCACTTTGAGACCATATTTGTAAGTGATTAGCAGAAACTAACTTCCAAAATGCTGGCATCTAATTCAGCCAAATCCTACACACACTGCTAGGTGGACGGTAAAATATTTTCTGCTTATGATATTAACTAAGTAATACGAAAACTCCTTGTATTGTAGAGCACAGTAGATTTGCTAGATTTAACCAGAGTTAATCTTGTATTAGAAAGCATGACTTTCTCATTTATGCAGCAGACTAAGTACAGAATCATATAGCAACGTAAATTATTTCCAAAATAATTCTGTGGCCTTTATTTTATTGAAACAATTCAGAAATTTAACAAAAAATTGAGACTATAATAGTGCATGTTATTATTTGTGTAGGAACTGACAGAAGGCACAAGTAAGGACAATCACTTGAGATACTCGATGACAATTTAATGCACGTGGTGATAACAAGAAAAAATGAGATGAAGCAAGCAGAGTTTGACATTATTTGGATGAGGCTGAGTGCTTGAAATGAGTCTCTAGCACTGGAGATAGTCTACAGAGGCAGGAGTCCCCCACGCCCACTCCTTGTGCTGCAGTGAGCACCCTAAGGTACGCACAGGAGCTCTTCTGTGCGAGCAGCTGGCTACACAAAGATGACACTTCTCTTCCTAAAAGTGAGCAAGAAAAGCACAAAAATAGAGGGGATACAACTGAGAAGTTGTCACTGTAGATTAAAGGAACAAAAGTTACTAGTTTTATAAGGTAATTAGACTTTTGTGTCTTACTGGAAAAATAATGAATTTAGGTCACTGTGAAAGTAGTCTCAGAATTACATTATATATTACACTCAGCTAAAATTAACATGCCAGTTAAGAGATCCATTCAATGCTACAGTAACAGAAATTTAAGTCTGAACCAGATTTAATTCTTTGTGGCAGGGTTCTGGAATAATTTTTTAAAAATTTTATTTACACATGATCTTTAAAACTCATATTTTGATTTGAAATCATTCATATCAAATCTGTTTCTTTTCAGACTGTATTTATAGTTTTCTTACAATTATAGAGTAGGTAAAACAATGTTGCAGGAGTGCTCTTCTTCAGAAAGCTCTTGATGAATAAATTTGATATTATATATTAAAACAATGCTTCAGCAAACATTCATATTACATGTAAGATTTAGGAGTGTTTAAATGTTTTTCAAAATGTAAAATCAAAACTAGAGTTTGAATTACTTTATTCAGTGCCACAAGTTTTTTCTGATTTTTTTCACAAGTTCCTTTTATTTAATTATTTATTTGTCGTTCCATCCTATCACACAATCTTAATATTTGTAAACATTGAATTTCACTGATGATACTATGAACTATAATCAAAAATTAAAAATAACTCTGATTTTAAAAAATCCTCAAAGCACAGTATAAGGTGTACTAACCAATAGTGTTAAATAAAGGAAAAAGAATAGAAAGCTCAAGAAAAATTTAGAATGAATGTTAAATAAATTAGAAGTGGAATCTTTAAGCAGACAGTGATAGTGTGAAAAAACTACCTTAGTGACAAAACTGTCTCATTGACCTGACACACAATTCAAATATTGAGTAGGCATTTGTTTCCATTGTTTTCTCTCACCATATCTAAAAATCTCAGTTAAACCTCCAGTGCTTTACTCCAAAATCCATTTAGACGAGCCTTCCTTTTACAAAAAGAAGCCCCAGGCCTTCTATAAATAAAACAAGCATCTGAAAATCCGCTAATGCAGCACTGCCCCCATACATACTTTTATGAGTTGCTTTATTGAATGGAATGAATATGGTATTGAGGTTAAAAAATATTGGCTTGCCTTATATAACAAACTGGCACAACAATCAAATGTGTGGCAGATATTCAGCTTGCACTGGCAGGGACTTGACACACTTGCAGAAGCCTGTCCAAGGACTCCTGACATTGTGCCTAGCCCTGCAGAACCATACCATTCCATGTTCCCTTATAACATGTACTTAAGGAATACATCAAATTCATTTGGTCTAGATGTGTAGCTAAACTGCAGGAAAGCTAAGCAGTCATCCAGGCTCCAGGGAAGCATCACTATTCTGATGCTGATCTTGAATTCAAGTGAGAGAGAGTCAGGGCTCTTAGCAAAAACAGGTAGAGATAAGAACACTGAAATATCCAAAATCTGTATGAAACACAGACATTTTTTAAAAAATGTGCAATTATTTCCAAATGTGGCTGTTAGTTTCTCCTTCTCACTTCAGTGTAGTCCAAATAAATAAGATGGTAGTATTTTTTTTTTCACTGCTGTTATGTCAAATTGACACTAATCTTAAAAGGGAAAACATCAAATATTGATTAGAACAGTTGATTGTAACTAACAGCTTGTGTCATCCTCATCAAAACAAGAAATAGAGATGTATAAAAATATCAGCATTCATTGAATCACGCTATCTGAAGTGAGAAACTCATTCAAATTATCTTTTTTCCTCAAAGGAGGAAAATTTAAACTATGAATATATAAATTATTTGCCAAGTAAGTACCTATATTTTTTCTTACAGTACTATGAATTACCAGTGTTTGTTCACATTATGTCAGTTTGCAGTGTTTTTACCAGTTACAGTAGTAGGCTTAACAAATAAACAGGAATTCCAGCTGACTATATTTCAAAAGGATAGATTACTAGAATAACTCCTAATAAGTCAAAATGCAACAGTGACCCAGATTAAGCTGCTTATATTTTGAGAAGAAGGTACATTGTGCTTTCAAATATAAAAAAGAACTGCCTTCCTTTTTGTTTTGTAAAAAGCATTTTACCATGAGGTTTCCTTTTCTCATTTAGTCTACTTTAAGTGTTGGGATCTATAAATATTTTATTGGTACCTGATGGAAGAACAGGAAATGCCAATAAAATATATCCACTGGGGAAATATGTCTAATAGCAGATTTAACAGCAACTCCAGCTCCCATGTGATATGGCAGTTAGAGTAATGCTTTTTGTAAAAGAAGCTTAACCTACAAATCTGTGAAATTTGCACCAAATGTCTACTTAGAGTGCAGGGAGCTGGTGGAGGATGAGAAAAGAATCTGCAGCCCTCTGTTGAACTGTCAGTGGCTGAGGACATCTGTTTCCAAAGAAAATAACACTAGGAGTTTCCCTGCTGTGCAAGGGTGAGTAGGGGAAATGTCAGTTCTGTTTTGCTTACCTTGCCATCTCCCTTTGGCCTTGTTTGATACTGTTCTGAGTGAGTGGAAGTCTGCTTTGAGGCAGGGGGTCACAGTATTGAAAACGTGCTTCAACAGAATATGCGTGCATAATTGTTCACTAATAAGGCCTCTTCCCCTATCCATTATGCGGCTGTAGTGGGGACTGCTGCTTAGAGCCATCAGCTCCAGTGGTTCATTTAATTTCATCTTGACTTTGAGAGATACTCAGATTTCCTGTTCACATACAGTTAACTAAGAGTTCCTGATGATTTTTAATCAGCTTCTTAAAAGATGCAAAGGACAAAAGGTGATTACTTTCTTTCATTAGGAAATACTCTATTTAAAGTCTGATCCCTCTGAAGTTTCTGGAAACAGCCTTGCAGGGAAGGTGATGAACATATTGTTTACACATTAGTGATGGGCATTAGATGTTTTAAGCCATACCGTCCTGGAAACCTCAAAATATCAAAAAAATTGTGGGTGGCATGATAATCAAAATATTCTGTATCTCAGAGCTGAATGAGTCAGAGCCAAATGTTAATTTTCCACCACTCCAAGAGGCAGCAGTACAAATAAAGGCACCAGAGACTCTAAGGTAGCATTGCAGTATTATACTTGGTGAAATATGAGTTGTATTTAATTTTTATTATCTGTATGAGTCTAATATGCAATTGTAGGGATCTGACACAGCATGTCAAATATGCTTGTGGTCAATCATCAGCTGGGGCTTAAGTACCGGTGCTGTTTTAATCAATGTCTGATGCCACACTTACAATCATTGCTACTTTTAAAAAGTCAGAGTCATTTAAGAACATCACTAAATTTCTAAGAGGATGGGGGAGACTTTCTTGTCTTTGTAAAACCCAATTTCACCATGGAAATTTTGGTCTGAGTATTAAATGTGTCTTAATTTTTATGTTTTCTGTCTACATTAAAACTAATACATATTTAACAGCACCTTATAAATTATTACATAAAAACTGACTTAATCAAGGAAGTTCTAGTTTGAAGATTAAATTAAAAGAAGAAGATCTTGAGGTCTAAATATCAGTCTATTGTTTCATTTCAAAAATTATGTACTCATATAATACCATACTAACACAAAGAGATAAGCAAGAAAGTTGCTAATATGAAATAAATCTGCACTTGTTGAAAATGGACATAAAAATGGACAGGAAGAAACAGAACTAAGAAAACAGTTCCATTTCATCAAAGTAAATACATTTTTTACATAAAGACAGAGTTAATTAACAAAAGGATTAGAGGTCATTATGTATAGTTAATTAGAAGGTAGTATAATTGGACAGCTGCAAAGTACACTTTGGCTTTAAAATAATGTTAATATTTACCCTCTATGCATTCAACTAAATTGCCAGATAGGTTGAAGGTTAAAGGGTAGCACATAGAGCTCTCTGTGATCTGTGGCAATGAACACTGTTGCCAGATATTGCAAATGGACTGGGATGAGAACTGCTCGAAGTAATACAAATTTGAAGGAGATAAATGCTTTCCTGTGGAGTGATAAATATGTTTCAGTCACATATTTACTTCCGGTTTGTGAACTCTGCCAAAGCCTGGGCCAATACAAACCTTGCACCTCCTCATGGAAACAAATGGGAATTTAATAGAAATTTAGAATTAATTATTTTAGATTACTTTGGCACTTCTATTTTCTTAGAGCAGTTGCACATACCAGGGTTCTTTTGGGACTTCCCTTGGTGCTTTCTTGGCTCTATATATTTTCACATTCCTCAGAGGAGGTAATACAGCTCGTGAACACTGTCCTTCATGATTCCACCATCTGTGTCTTTCTCTTTGGATTGCTGTCACATAAGGAGACATGAGGAGAAATGGTTTAAACAGAAACGTAAAAATATTATTTTATGGATTTATTTTATTCTGTAAGGAAAGTACTATTGCCTTAGAAATTAAAATATGAAACACTTCATTATTAGAACCTTTAGTAAGGGCACATTTTTATTTTCTGATCTGAACTATGAATCTCTAGGAATTAAAATATGAGATACTTCAATATCAAAACCTATAATAAGGGCAAATTTTTATGATCTGTTCTGTGAATCTCATATACAGAAGAGGCAGAACTGATCCAAAGAAGAATCAATAAATTGTTTTTAATATTTCATTAAGTATTGTATAATTATTTTTATTTTTTCCAGATTTCAATTGTAGGAAATGGTTTATAATGATAATTAAAAACAGTAACGTGTCAAAAACTCCTTGATTGGGAAAACTAATGATGGTGCACCCTGCTGAATTTGAGGGAGGACATATCTATCCATCTATCTGTCTGTCTATCTATCTATCTATCTATCTATCTATCTATCTTTGGAATTTTTTCTTAATAAATTAAATTTGAAAGACAGTTTTTGATTAAAAAGGTTAAGAAAGAAGCTTTCCTAGTAATCTAATCCAAATATTGTCAGCTGCTTATATTTTGATTGGCTGATTCAGCAACAATTCTGAGAGTTTAGTTTTTCTTATCGTAGAAGAGAATGTTTATTAATTTAAAAATTTTTTTACATTTTTTGTGATCCCACTTGGTTAAGATTAAGGTTAATGGTTAAGGTTTATCCATTTAGGTTGATCACATTAGAATGGCACAGGTCTGATAGATATTAGTCATTTTCTACTGGTAGTAGAAATTACTGTCTTAAATTATTTGCCCCATTTGGGTGTTTAATGGCAGCTGAAAGTAGTCGGGTTCCAAAAAGCAATTTGAATGCTGTTAAACTAATTAAGGAGCTAAATGGCTCCATAATAAACAGAAGATCTTGAAAGTTACCTTCATTAGTTACAACAGGAAAATGGTCATTAATGTGATGGGAAGTACCCGAAGAAGTGCCTGCCTGGAGGCAAATCCTGTTATCAGAGCAGTCTGCAGACTCAGAAGTATTAGGATGAATACTCTCAAAGGCTCCTGGGTCACTTCTTTTTATTTTTCATTGGAGAGGAGGTTTTGATGTTATTTAGATTGTCAAGAAAGTACTTGTACCTTATTTTCCTTATGTCTCTTGTAAGCCTATAATATCTAATTTGGCATCAAGGAGGATAAACAAAAGCATGTCTAAATTTCCCTTATTTCCTCTCTGTTTGGAAGGATGAAGCATATACATGTATCAATTTATTTCTGTGTACATCACTTCCCAGTAAAAATAATCTTCATGAGCTAGGCAGGACTGTAGTTCACTTGTAATCTAAATAATGAGAAAATATCCTATGTTGGAACATACTGGTAAATAAAAGAATAGAAGCTCCTTTCCATTTTCATTTTTGTTAGCTGTCTATAAAAAATGTAATTGTTTGATTTGCATATTAATATATAGATGGATGCAGTCATCTGCTTCATTGTAATTGTCAGGCCTTGGGATATGCATACCAGCATATTGTGAAAATAAATTAATTAATGCATCTAAGAACCAGCAACACAAAGTTCAGTTACTTCTTAACTGTTAGCAGATTTTAAATATATTTTAAAACTTCCTTATACCAAAATTCTGCCATAAATTTAGTCATTATCTTAATCTCATAAATCTAGCAAGATCAGTAGATCTATCAAATATAATTGGTACACCTAGAAATTTTTCTATTAGTAATAAAGCACAGTATCTTATGTGATAAGTACCCTCTGTAATTTTAATTCAGTTGCCAGATGAATCAAGTGGAATATACTGCAAATTGTCCTTTCTTAAGTCATTGACATTTTTGCTTTAGCAGAGCTAGTTTAATCTGATCTGACTGGGCAGATGTGTCCACCCCTACAGATTCTGTTGGAGTCAATGGAGCTTCACACAATTTTATAGCCATTATTTGATACTAAACTGGCATTGCTGTATAAAATGTGTGCTTCAGAGGCCCCTATTTTTTCCTGGAATATAAAGCAAGTGAATAAAAAAATGCCAGAATGGGACTGATAAAGAGGTAGAATATCTCACTTTCCTTTCTCTTATCAATAAAAATTTGTTGCTAACTTAAAATTACAAATATTTTGTTAGTGAAAACAATACTAATTTTAGGATGGTTTTTTAACTTCCGTGCCAAAAGCAAGCATAGTGAAGATATAACATAAGTGCATATACCATGTTTTCTGTTAATTTATTCTGTTTCCAAGATTATTGAATGCATTCATCATTAAGGTGTTAAATCTTTGGAAAATCTAACTGGATAAAGTAGAAACATTAGCATGTTTTTCATTTCTTGAGAGGTTGTCAGATGGGCAAGACTGAAAGCCAGGGAAGGAGAAAAAGCCTTATGAGGCAAGCTCATAATGTGTAAATCTAAATCTCTGGTTTTGAAAAAAAATACAACTAGTGATTACAGTTTTTCTTCTCCACATTTTCAAAAATATGTAATAAAAAAGATGAAAATATGTTGTCAATGTTATTGATGAATAAATATATTTTATAGGCCTTTATCTGGAGACACCACAAATAGCATGTAAGTAGATGTAGTGGTTTGGGTTCGCCAATCTAGAATTTTCCAATTTAGAATGTTTCCTGGCTAATGTACCACTGAGTGTGGTGGGTTCAGTGACTGGCAATTTGCCAGTTCACTCATTTTCATGCTGTGAGATAGCATCAAGAGAAGGCAAACAGGCTCAAACTTCAAAAATGCATAAAGAAAGAAGTTTATTAAGAATAACTAAAAAGAAAAAGAAAATAAAAACAAACCAAAACAAAACTCCTCATGACACCTCTCCCTCCCACCAAACCATTTTCTTTTCCACCATCAATGCAAAAGAACAAAACCAAGACATTTCAGTCAGTTTAACACTCATAAATAGTCTGTCCTCATCTTCCTTGGGAAGAGAAGTCCCTTCTGATTTGTCATGAGGAAAAAAAACTCTCCACAAGAAGAAACACAACAGAGTTCCTTGTGGGTCTCCATTGACTTCACGTGCAACCCGCCCGGGGGAAACTTTGCAAAGAAGCCCTCCCATTCCACAGCTTTCCCAGGGCTGTTCATGGGCCATTTCCAAACCATGGGGTTTTAGTTTTAAAAACGACAGTTCAACAGAGCCAAGGTTCTCATAAGTCTCTTGGAGGGTGGTTCTGTCCTCCATCCCCTCATTTGAGGGCACCTGATGCTTGTGGCCTGCTCTCTCCTTCTTCATTCCAGCTCTTCATTGGATCACAGCCATCACAGCCACTTCATCATCTGCTCCAGCTTGGAGCCCCATTTCCTGGCTCTGGAATTTGAAACTGCCCCTTCCCCAACAGATTTTCAGAAACATGTTACAAAGAAACAGAGTCTTTTCATTTCCCATAATTCACCAAAAAGGGTTTTCAGTTCTCTCCTCTTCCCTCCCATCTGGCCTGGATGTCTTTCTTCACTGACCTCCAAGTCCCATTCTGTTCCCTTACATAGCTTTATATCTCAACTTTTCTCTCACGGGGAGAAAGGTGCGTCATTGAAAGAGTTAAGTTTCAGTTCTGGGCCAGCCGGTCGGTGTCACATGATCCCAGCACAAAAGCTGATGGATCAGAAGCTTCTGTTTCCCCTGTGCTGCTGCCCAGGGAAAGGAAGGGAAAAGTGATCTCGAAAAAAAAGCTCGGCTGAGCTCCTGCCTGACTTGGGCTTTTTTTTTTTTCCCTATTTCTGGCTTGCCACCCTTCCCTCTCCCGATGGAATGGGGGGAGGGGCAGGCCCGCGGCTTCTTGGCTCGTTTTCACAGCAGGGAATGGCCCTGCTGGGCTCCAGCCCCCCCCGCGGCAGGAATGCTGGAATGTGCCGGGGCGGGCAAAAGGGGAAAAAAACAGGGAAGACCCCCCTTAGGCCTCCCCCGGCCTGAGGCCAGGGGATGGAGTCCGCCCTACCTAACTTGCTGACCACCGGAAAAGAGAGAGCTGCTTCTTCCTGTGCCCAGTTTAACAGGGTGTTTTAGCAGGGGCGTGTCCAAAGAAACCTCACTTCCTATTCCAACACTTTTCAAACCAGGACAGTAGAGATGTTCTCTTGAATAACAGATACACAAGAAACTTATGTTGCTAAAGAAGGCTTAGAAAATTAAAGCATTCATTTACATGTTTATGTAGCTAAGGCCTCCTGATATTAAAAATATGGATGCAAATGTAAATCTCAGAAGAGTGCAATAGTTTTCTGCAGACCATGTTATAAACTTGGAAGTTAGACTCTATATTGTGTGTAAGCTATATAAGGATATGCAGAAAGTTATGTTAACCATAGACTTGTAATAAAGGTACTCAAATTAAGACCTTAAAGTCACAGAAATAGTTTTGAAACAACTTTTTGAGCTAAAGCAATATAATTTAAAACAATATCTTAATATATCCTTCCTTTTTCTTTCAAAGATAAGGTATTTTACATAAATATATGTAATTTTCTCCAGAATTCAAAGCACGGAAAACCAGGAAAGTATGCCAAGCTTATACCCCTTTCTTTATTGTCTGAGAAATCCTAAAAAATTATGTCTGGTGAGACAATAAACATGTGTTCATTTTTACAAATAAATCTCTTTACTGGAAATTAAATTTAACCTGTTAATTAATTTTGTAAGTGCTCCTGATAAGTGTCTCTCACACAGCCACAGAGATTTTGTGTTCATTGATATAATTCTTTCAACATTGTATTGCGTCCTTTTAGAGGGAATTCAGAGTCTCAGAAAAATGCAAATATACAAACAGGTAATAGCAGTATTGTGTCTTTTCAGGAGAAATATATCACTTGAGTATCTTGTTTGATGTGTTATCTTTTGCATCCAAAACAGAGCCTTGAAATGTATTGACCTTTGCTGTTTCAGGGATTCATGCTTTTATAAATCTGCTTTTAAAGGGCTAGAACAACTTTGAGGGTCCATTAGAGGGTACTTCATTTGCAGCCCGTGGTTAGTCTGCTTTGAGACTCCAGCAGAGCAACATGTTTCATTAACAGTAACAGTGGCAAGAGGCAAGGTAGAAGATCAGTAAAGTCTTGGTATCTCTATACATAACAGCAGTGCCTCTTGCTAGTCAGTAACAAACACCCTAACAATACAGACTTAGAAACTGATTTCATTTTCTGCTGTTGAAGAAACCAACAGAAGCCAACCCTGTTAACACTGAAGTGGGGAAGGAAAGGAATCCACCAGGTCTTCTTTCTTCAATTAGGAAGATACCTAGGTTACTCTCAGACATCCAGTTCCCCTAGATGCTACTGCTAGCCTGACCAGTCTTGGTGTCTGTACCTATAGCTTGGGAACTGGAATTAGGTTATCTTTAAGGTTCTTTGCAAGCCAAATTAATGTATGATTCTGTGATTCCCATTCTTAAAGTGAAGGCCTTAAAAATATTTGGGCTCAGAATCAGACCCTCCTGGAATAATTCCAATAATCTAAAAAAAATTTTTTTTTTTTAAACACATCCATCTATTCCTCCTGGTTCTTCAGCACACACATATCTTGTTAAAGCCGTGTGCAGAGTCCAATTCGTGGTGTGTTTTATGCTTATACTAAAAATTCTGTGTGGTGAGTCTTCCTTTGTCTAGAACTTGATAATCTCTTTAGCAATCTATCATTCCTTTCTAATGCCATTACCCTTGTTTTCTCCACTTCTCAGTGATACGTCACAATGCCAACAGTAATACAATCTGAACCTAAATACAGATGTCCTCTGAATAGTTATTCACCGGAAATTTACCTTGGACCACTGACATCCTTAGAGTGTGTGTGTGTGTGTGTTTGTGTGTATGCATATTGATTATTTAACATATGTGTATATTTTTATATATATATATATATATATATACTTACACATACATACATTATACACACACACACTCAAACATGTACTACAGCAAACATAACAATAATACATGATTCTGTATGATTCAGCCCTTGTGGGAGGGCACCTTAATTCTGGTGTGACTCCCCAGTTGAAGAAAGACCTTGACAAACCAAAGCAATTGTAATATAGGGCCATCATATGGTTTGAGGGCTGGAGAGCATTACAGGGGAGAGTAAGCTGAGGGTGCTCAGTATGATCCTAGAATGACATGAACCTAAAGACAAGTGGGCTGATGGCAAAATTTTGGGCTTGACTTTGGCTTTCTAATAGGTGTTTATGAGCAAGAGTGGCCTGACTTTCCTGGAGGATACCCTTCACAAGGCTAGAGACAAGAGGCACAATATAGGATACAATGCATAGGTAAGGACAGGAAATTCCACCGTAAAAGGGCTATGTTGGATCGCCCTGATAAAGACTGTAGAGGTTGTCCAAACTTGAGAAGAAATCTCTTCTAAGTTTGAAGGCAGTCCTCTTTTAGGCAGAAGCATTGGTCAGCATAACCTGCAAGACCCCTTCCCAGTCTAAATTATTCTGTGGTTCAGCAATTTGAACTGTGTAACAAAATGTTAAAATCCAACACTGAAGAGTAATCATGGTGTTAGGTAATTGGAATGGCTTTAAATAAGAGTGTAGTCTCACAAGGAAAGAAAATACTTGTTTGAAATAAGAAGATGAAGACAATAATTTAACCAATGTGATTTTTGCCCATTTACCTAGCGCAATACATTTTTCTATTCAAGTTTCATGAAGATGCTTATAGATAATTTCTGACTCTGATAAAATCTTTTTTAGCCTTAGCAGAGGTTTCTCTTATGGACAATGTAATTTGGTATTTTACTTCTTCGTGAAGATAATCAGATGTATTTTGGTTAGGTCTCTAGGTATCATATTAAAACCTTGAATCACTTAGAAATTTGGCCATATTTCACATCTGAATTTTTTACTGAATTGCTGGGCCATAAGCAAGTAATATTACATCTGAGTCTTGAAACTTGGAACATACATTACAGTTGCAAATATATGTTTTGGAAGGATGTTTTGGAAGGATAGAAACAGTAATTCTATATCCCAATTCTGAAACCCAGCCTAAGGTTTGTCTTATCTGGAAGAGAGATTTTATTTTATTGTGCTATATATTTTATCTGATTCATTATACTGATTTAGACTTATTAAGAAACGCTTTTCTGACAGGTCAATATGAAAGTAACCTAGACATTTTTGTGGAGCAAAATCTGTAAGTATAGATGTGGCTAAAGCAAATGCAAATAGCTAAAAAATTGTCTTGGTGCTTGCAAAAAGTTTAATTTAGGGTGCAGAATCCAATGAAATCCTTGACTCTAAGAAAACTGTATTAGAGAAACAATCATGAGATGAGCACTAATAATCATAAAGAATTTAATATAAAACCTCTCTAATGTTCTAAATAAGACAATAGAAAGCTTGATGAAAAATGTGACAAAGTTATTTAAAGCTGTGCAGATCAGATGCCTGCACTGCATAATGTGATGTGTTCAGAGGAGAAGTGGGTACATCAACATGGACCTGGCCTTAGGCAGCTGTGCTTGACCTGGCCTTGACAAGTGTGCTAAATCTATAGCCAAATCTTATATCCTCATATATAATTTGGTCCATATGGCAAATGATAGGCTATTGCCCTTCCTCTTTTTTCTCACAAAATGTTCTGACAAGTCTTTCTGATGATATTTTAAAAGCTGATGTGATCATATATATGTAAACCAATTTAAACCTCAGCTGGGGAAAAAAATTGTCTGCAAATCTTGACTTTTGAGACTGCTGCACTAAGCTTTTTAAGATACTTTGAAAAGTACATTTCTTGAAGTTTGTGAGCACCAAAATAACACTTACAGTTCAACAGCAAATTTAAAATATTTTAGAACACCTAGAAAAGTATGCTTTGTGGTATATGGTACTGATTACATTCTGCCTCCTGGAAAAGCTAGTACCTGCTTGATGGTTTCAAGTATCCTAGAAGCAGATCTGTGAGAAAGAGTACCGCAGGAATTTAGTTATTTATTCAGAGCCAGACAGCAACATCCTGCATATCAAAACTGCAGAGTATGAACTTTGAGTTTGCTCACATGCATGGTGTTCCTCAGTGCTGGTTGGCCTCTTTTTATATATTCCCTTCCTATGCTGTCAGCTCTGGATGTGTATCTTTTGCCCATTATGTTGACCATTACCTCAGTCACTGTTCCAGAGCTGTGATAAAATAGAGAGAACCCTTTTTGTACTGTTCTAGTCACATGGTGTGGCTGCTCCATACAGAGTTGAATTTTCTCCTTGACAAGTCTAATCAGCCTTTGGCAATTTAAACATCTCAGGTATTTGTAGATTGCTTTAATAGGACATTTTTCTAAGAAAATTTTGTTCTCTTCCATTCTGTTTTTTGAGAAAGGCTACACTAACTTTCTCTTGTAGCTTGAGTAAAAAAAAATATTTTAAAGAGAGGATATTTTTTCATCGAATATTTTTTAAAATGTATTTTATGCTTGCAGGATTTACCTTGAAATTTAAAGCATTGCCAAAGTGGATATATTTAATATGTTTTGCGTTAGATTTCTCCTACTCTCTTCTGTATTTTGACTTCCTTGTCCACTTTGGTAAATAGAGCCTATTTTTTGAAAGAGTTCTAGAAGAGAAGTCCTATTTCCACAGATCTTTTTATCTATTCTGATGAGTGTGCTTGTAAGTTATAAAATTCAAAATTACATTTCTCAAAAAATTTCAGGAGAACACCAGTGGTTAAAAAGATCTTGTCTAGCATTCCTCATCTTCTGAAGATAAAAATGTTGCCCCTATTTACCATAATATACAATTGGAGTTATTTAAAATTAAGTCTAATTTTAAGCACTGCCAGTTACTGTATTAAAAAGTGACTAATTATGCCTTGAAGGGAGAAGAGAAGAAAAAGAAAAGGATTCCGATTTTCCTAGGTTTTTCAACAAATCTCCTCTTGAACAGCCCACCTGATGCCCCAAAATGTTTTTCACGTTACAAAAATGTTACAAAAAGGTTTGTTTCAGTTGTTCTAAGGGACAGATGACCTTTTTTTCTTTGAAGCATTGTAAGTCTATGTAAATCTTCTAGCAAGAAGTAAGCTAGGAGATCATTTTTACAGAAAATGACTCTTAAAGTTGCCTTTCATTAAAATTTCTGCTTGAAAATGGTGTTTACTTACCTCAGCTGTCGTGTGCCAGTAAGTCTGGATGTAATCCAAGTCCATTGCAATCACTTTTTCTTTTCATTAAATGTGACTTTAAAGCAGTGATTGTGCCTGTTGTGTCCTCCATTTTATCTGTGAAGTTGTGGATCCTTTTCCATGAAGAAGAAATAATCTCTGAGCTTTGTTCAGGTTCTTTGCAGCATAGGTCATGCTTTTCTAAACCTATAGATCCTGCAGGTTTAAAAGTATGTGATAAGCTACATTTTCTCCTTACTAGAAACTTACTAAAAGCACTGTTTCTGGTTAAGAATAAAATTAATATAATAGCTTGATGGTAAAAAAACTTAATCCTGTCAAATTTAGCTTCATGAATAATTCACAAGGTACAATTTCATGTTTATCCCTTTATTAAAGATAGAAAGTGTATGTATTCCATCCATGCTTTTTAATAATAATTTTCTAGTACTTGTAGGAAAAAACCCATGCTGTTACCTCTGCAATGCATTTTTGTTTGTTATTATTTGAATTTTGATACTGAATGTAGAACTATTGTAGACATTCATATTATAAATTATTTTCTTCCAGAATATCTCAGCTGAGTGTTTATTAAAATGTATGAAAAATGTTACAAACAAGAGAAATAATAATATTTTTATAACCTCATTGCCTATGAATCTTTTAGAAGTAGAACAGGAGTTTCAGAACATTCGGAACTCAGGTTTAAGTCAGTGGAAATTACATTAGAAATGTCAGGGCAAGATGACACAGATAATAAGAAACGTTGTGTCTTAAATATACTCAAAACAGAATGAGAACAACTTAGTCCTGCTGTGTGCTGGTTTTTCCATGCTCAAGGATAAAAATATGCCCTAACCTTTAAGACTGCAACACCTAGAATATTGTCAGGATAATTTCAGAATTCTCTTCACTTAAGTTGTGATGGACACTCATACTTTTGCCTTATCTCCTTATTCAAGTGCCTTATGTTAACAGTTCTAGTGCATTATGAAAAAATACTGGAAAACTGTTTTAATTAAAACCAAAAAAATGGGAAGAAGCCAAAACCAGTAGTAAACACAACAGTCACCACTGAAAATAAAATGGAGTTAGCTTATGAATAAATGGCAAAATGCAAATTTGAAGGAAACAATGTAATAGCAATATTTAATCTTAAATCAAATGGGTTAATAAGGTACTGGTGGGAAAAAATGAAACCATAACTGTTCATTCTCCTTTTTCTTGCATATTATCAGATGTGTTTATTAATTATGACATCTTTAAATGGTCTCTCCTCAAGAATTTTTTCTAATACATTATTTTCTAATAATGTGTCTTTTTTATGTATCCAAATCTCATGTTACTGACTGTCTTCAGATGCCCATATTGAACAATAAATAGGTGCTGTGTAGCGATTGCATTTCTACATATGTAATTCTAGCACAACTGCAGTGTGGCTAGTTTGTTAAATGAAAAAGTAAAAAGGAGACTTCTAACTGTGTAGATATTTGCCCTATAGCTTTGCAATATTATAAACTGGTAGAGATCTTTAGTCTTAAACAGGTCTCAACTATATTGTTCTCATCTCTGAATAATATTTTGTAAACTTTGAATAATTCACAAAACTGATGATAAACAAGACAAGAACTAGGGACAAAATCTAACAATTTGAAAGGCTTCATCTATTGAGTGTGGTTCACAATCTGAGAAAATGCTGAAAATATTACTATATGAGAGAGATTTCAAATAATTAAAAATTGAAACTTATCTTCCCATATTGTTCCAAATCCAAACCTTAAATAAATCTTGACTATTGTCAGCCTTTCAGAAATATCTGTCTGTACAGAACTTTTGCTTTTGGAAACAATATAAAATACAAGAGTTCTCTCTAGTTGTAAGTGTAGCATTGGAATCAAAGCTTAGCACAAATTCCACTTTGTTTATGGTCCCCCTTACTGTTCTCAGTTATTATTTATCCATTTATTCAGCCCTCCTGCTATATTACCATAGACACTAATCCCTATATTTTTGTTTTGTCTGTTTCATCCTCCTGCTTAGGACAGGTTTGAATTTTAATGCCCAAAAGTACTCATACTCCATTCCAAAACAATTTGACTTGTCCTGAGTTAAAACTTTTTTATCAATTACTAATGCCCTACATCTACTCTCAGACAGATATTCTTCTAGACAATTAATGGCAACTTGTATGCAGCTGTGCATAGAAAAACTATGTATTATGTATTGAATCTCATCAGAACCTTTTGTTAAAAGGATGTAAACCTTGTAACCCTTTGTTACAAGGATGTAAATGGGTTTTATTGTAATTCCATTTCATTTCATTTTAATGACTTGATGTCTTTCATCTTCCACCTTGGTATATTATAGCTCCAAATTGGTTCTTTGTCATTTGTTCCTTGATTTCTTAATGGATTCTGGCTTTTAGTTGGTCCTAACTATGTTTTAGTCTGGGTATAGCTTAATTCTTGTTTTAGCTTGTACTTTGTATTCCCACTATCAAAAGCCCACAACCTTACTTGCAAATGTGCTGTGATCTTAACAATCTGCTGAACTAGTTTCATTTGGCACATACTCTACTTAGATTCCTTCATCTGCTTTTCACGCTTCCACAACCAGGCACTCCCATTCTTTCTTTGTTAATACCAACTTAAAATTTTCACCTACCATAGTACTTAAACTAGATTTTAGAAAACAAAAAAAATTTGCAAATTGCACAGATTGAAGAATGACATGTTTAAAAATTAGGTGGGAAAGGACCTTCAGTGGCTGTCTAGCCTAGTCTTTTCCATGACTGCCCACCCTGTCTTTCCTCAAGATCAGTACGTCTTCGTAGCAGCACTCCCTCCGTAAGCGTTGTTGTTCTATGTCTCTGTAATCCCAGTGAGGTTGTAGACCCCTCACCAAGGCCCTGTGCACAATACCTCAAGAATCACACCATGCAGGTATGCTGAAGGCTATTGCCATACCTATTTCTTCAAATCACTTAGTCTCTTCTGGTCCAACAAGAAGTTGGTGGTTGGTTATTTTTTTTGCGATGGTAGTGGGTTGCTCTTTTTTGGGGTAGAGGATGAGTAACCTCCTGGGGAATGTTCTGAACTGAAAATGAACCAGCTGTGCTGCATGTAGAAGTTATTTTTCCTTAAAATTTGTCTCATAATAATAAAAGTCATTTGAGCATCCATAAGAAGTCGAATACATGATGGAGCAACACTGATATGTTGTTACTATTGAAGTCAAATGATGAGTGTTCTTATTCTATGTCAGCTTGCATGGATGCTGAAGATAATGACTGTATTGTGTATATCCTGCTTTGCTATCTTTTTGATTAAAAGAGATTGCAAAGAGTACTAGGCCACCTACTATTGCAGTAGATTGTCTACTGTGTGGAAAGTAAACTTGTGCTCTGAAAACTGAATGAAAAATGTTCAGAATGGTTTTTTGAATCCTGTATCTGATATTATTATTCTGAGAAGAAGTATTAAAGTTGTGGGCATAATAAAGTGGTCAATAGTTGCTTATAGAATCATAAATGAAAAATCATAAAACCATAAAATTAAAACAAAAAAAGGAACAAATATATGTGATGACCTCCAAAAGTGGCGGATTATTTTTGTTCTCAGATGTTTGGAAGACACTATTCTAAGTAACAGCAACCAAGACAAGAAGTATTTTTATTGAAGTTATTTCCTAAATATGATGAAAAATAGCTTAAAGTGATAGTGATCACTTCACTATCATAATAGTGAATCATCTTTGGTGTTCTATTTGTGTTTTGGCCAGCAATCAATCTAAATGTCCTAAGTGAACTAAAATAATAGAGTAAAATACCTGGTTCCGTTGCTCATTAAAACCTTTATTAGAATATTTTTTCAAGTCAAAACACAATGATTTGAAATTATATTTTAAAAACAACTTTCACTTATCTTGTGTCCATGTATACACATTGAAATAGAGATCCCAATTTAATTATAATGGTTCAGGAAGGTCAGGGCTCTAGGTTTTCTCAATTTTGTAGTAGTTTGGGAATGGCACTCCTGCTCCCTTCCTCCCACCCACACTGGAGAGAAAGACAAAAGGCAGAGATAATGGGCTGAGGTAAGAACAATCTGCTGGAAACTGCAATGAGGCAAGAAAACAAATAGCATTGGCAACAACACTGATAACAACAGTGTACAAAAAGAGGATGTTTTACACGAAAAATGGTCACTGACCTAACCTGACATGGCACAACCCTGAGAAAATGAACAAAACAGTCAGGCAGACCTACTTTACCCAGGCTTTTTTCCCACCCAAAGCCATGCTCCTTCTTCTATGGGAAGTGAGGGTCCCATACTTCTACCCCCAGCAGTGATGTGAGGTGGTATAGAGTAACAGCCCAGAGACAGCCACACAGCTCCAGGTTTCAAACCCACATTGCTACTTTGAAAAATTAACCCTGTCCTTGGCTGAAGCCAGGACAGCATAGAAAGAAGCAATATAAATCCCTGAAACATATTGTATCAATTTTGATTGAATTTTCTAGATCAGCTCTGCTATCCAGCCATCAAGCTTGGAGCTGCAACTTACTAGCATCTTGTACTTCAGTATTTTTTGTTGGTGTCTTTAGTGATAAGTTGCATAATAAAAAAGCTAGTTTACTGACATTTTGAACTATGTAGTAATAAAATCCTTTTATAATTCAGGAAGTGTGTTGTGAAGACACAGTAATATAGACTAAGGATATTCGAGTAGGTTTGTATTTTGATTTTTTTAGTTGGGCTTTTTTTGTGTGTGGAAGGTTTTGATTCTTTGATTGTTTTTAATTTATTCCACTCATTCTTGACCCTTTCTACTTGATTCTACTTGTATCTTCTGCATAACTGTATGTGAATGTACAATGCTGTGCAGTCTTTACTTATAACTCTCTAAAATTACTGTAATTCAGTTACTAACAATAAGTAAAGTAACTTTAAAATGGTGCATGACAGAAGTAATGGCATTTGATCCAGCATGTTGCTGTTTGTGTTGTTGCATACAAAATCAAAATTATTTAAAATGTCCACCTCTAAGCAGAGTTTTTGGTCACATTTTTCCTATTCACTTTTAGCTGTACAAGTTGACAAGTGGATTGAACACTTCACTGCTAGATTGCAACTTGCTGAATGTTGGCACTCATACTAGGATGTCTGTTAAAGTCTGAACTTGCAGGATTCTGAGACCTTTTGGCATGACTCACCTCATGCAGTATATTTTAGATCCAAAATTGTGGATTGTGCCTTAAATATTGTGGTAGCTTATGTCTGTGGAACTGTTATTTTTCTTTTACACATTTTTGGAGGGCAGGGTGAAAAAGGTCAGAAATCATACTTCAGAAATACTAGTTATAAACACTCAGAATATGTTCTGAGTAGGAAACCAGGCTTTCTTTGCATTTTAACTCCTATCAGTTTGGCACTGCATAGAAAAATAGAAGAAAATTACTTTTTTTTTTTGCTGATTTAGCATGTACTCAACAATGCTGACACAGCTCTAGAATGAGCTCCTAAATGTACAATAACTTCCTCTCTTAATAGAGAGAATTCCAAGTAAAAAGGAAGGTTTTCCCATAATCCTTCATTCAAAGAAGTGTAACTCAGGAAATAAGTTCACATGCAATACTGTCTGACAAGATTCTCCTTGTAGTTCCAGCTCAGGAAAGATACAGTGCGTAATACATCAATGGTTTGTTCTTTAACCACAGGCCATCACCTCAGATAAAAGTCTTGGCATTTGGGAAAGGTATATAAGTGGATCAAGATCCTCAGCTGGATCACCAGTCACAGGAATTTCAATTTCACAGTTATTCATGCGTGGGTTGCAGTCACTTTCTGAATAAAAGGTCCTTTTATACTTGACCTGCATGTACCTTTCTCCTTAGCAATACAAAAACACAATTTCTTTTACACTGCAATTTCTAATTCCCTATTTGGAAACATATATTATATAAAAAAGACAATCTATGATAAATTCTTCAGTCCTGTGTTCTTCTCTCAGATGACTTTTAATCAGTTCTTGGCTTTTTTCTGTGAATTAGATTCCCCTTAGAAAGGGTGTTTATTTAAGTCTTTTTAAGGGGTACTTTTATCAGGGTCTGCACCATCACTTTTGACTCCGTATCATTTTCTCTTCTTCAGAGGAAAAAGGTATTAAACCCCCTTCAAATCTTTTATACCTTAAGTATGTTTTAGAGGGGAGAGTTTATAGAATTAAAAATGACAATCAAAACTCATTCAAATTAAATGCAGAGTCCAGGGCATGAAACAAAATTTGTCTGAAATAAAGGTATAAATATATGTTTCTATTGCCACAAGCACAGAGTCTGTATAAGACTCTCTTAACAGTTGCATTAAACATTAGTTTACATAGATCTATTGAACAAAAAACCAGAAAATTTGTATTATCCATGGATAAAATTCTCTGACTATGCTGCCGGGTCTTGTGAAACCAAATAAAATCCTTTATAATACAATTCCATTCCTTTTGCCTTAAAAATAGCATCAGAAACTAATGAACCTAATTTTTGTATCCTTATATATTGACATTTTGCTCTGCTTACTATGCTTCTAACGATACTTCAGGGTTTATTTTTGGTTTTGGCAAGATCACCAAACTTCTTCCCCTCACTACTTTCCCATCTCAGATTAAACAATTGATGGTGACCAATAAAGTTGCAGAATGTTCCCCAGAGCATGGTAATAAAGTGACTCAGCACTTTCTCTCAAATTGCTTTAAAAACACTAAAGCTGGAATTTGTCTGTTGCTGAACACTCACAATTCATTGGCACAAAGGCTGAAAAGCTAGCTGATTCATCATGACCTTTCTTTTACAGTTACCTGTACAGTTTTGCTGGGCCAGAATCTCTTTGACACAGAGACAACATTAAGAAAAAATCCAGTTCTGGAAATGCATCTGCCAGCCAAAATGTGTTTGGTTTGCATAATCTCCCTATCCAACTCTTTCTCAGTACTCCAGGTGGAGAGTTACTTTATGAAGTTAGAATAATGCAACCATAAAGCAGTTTTGGCGGGTTATTTAGTCCAACCCTCCCTGGAAGGAATAAGAACATCAACTAGATCAGGCTGCTCAGAGTCCTGTCCAGTCCTACCACGAATGGGTCATCTCCCACCTCTGTAGGATTCTGAAGAATTTTGTACAATCATCCAAATCTCATCAGAGACATGGCGGCTATGAAAAAGTTGTGGAAAAGGAAATTACATTTCTCAGTATTGGAAAATGAGCCTCTGTTACCATATAGATTATCATATCCAATATGATAATATTCCATATTATCATAATGTAACATAAGCAAATGAGTGTCAGAACAGGGGAAAGGGAGATAATAAATGGAAAACATATATTTAATGAAATAATAGGTGTATAATATAGAATCATAGAACCCTAGAATCATAGATTATTTCAGTTTGGAAGGAATATTTACAGGTCATGTAGTAGGCAATGCAATAAGCAGTAACACCTTCAACTACATTAGGTAGCATAGAAACTTGACCAACTGGACCTTGATTGAATATTTCTAGAGACAGGACATCTACCACTTCCTTGGGCAACCTCTTTCAGTGTTTCACCACCAACATCACACAAAGTTTATTCCTTGTATATAGTCTAAATCTACCACCTTTAAATTTAAAACCATTATCCTTTGTTCTGTCACAGTAGGTTGTACTTAAACATCTGTTTCCATCTTACTTATACATCCTTTTGAAGTATTAAAAAGACAGAAGCAGGTCTCACAGAGGCTTTTCCAGACAGAGCAACCCCAGCCTTCTCAGCCTCTCCTCACAAGCGAGTTGTTTCATTCTTCCAATCACTTTGCAGGCCCTCCTCTGGATGCATTCCAATAGGTCTATGTCTTTCCTGTGCTAGAGGCTGTAGAGATGGATGAAATACTTCAGCTGGGGACACACAGGAGCACAGCCTGCTGGTCATGCTGGTTTTGATGCAGCTATGGATATGATTGGTTTTCTGGGCTTGAGTGCATCTATACAATCTCAGACATGCTGGGCTTGTGTACAGCTTTTAATTCACCAGGACCCCCAAGTCCTTCTANTACTATTTTTCAAAGTATAACACCAAAACTCTCCCCTGTGATTATTGTAATTTGAAATCTTGCAATGCATCTTAATGGGAGATGAATATCTGTTAGAAGAGAAGTGAGACAAAGAGAGGATCAGAAGTTAAATTACTCATCAGAGCCCATGCATATCAATATCTCGTAAGATTTAAATGAAATTAATTGCTTCTATTACAGGTAAGGTATGATTTGGGTTAGCAGTTTCTCAGTCCTCTACAGCTGTCCTGAGATGGTGCTGAAATCAGTCAGATTGAACTGAATATGTAGCAAGTGAAAAGTCAAAAGGAAACAGACTGTAAACTCAGATCACACTTTGCACAAACAGCAAGCATAATTCATTACCAGAAAAGGAAATGAAGAGGATTAACTGTAGATAAAACACTTAATTTTTGAGAAATGCAAATTTAATGCAGGAGGTATGGAAGAGGTGAGTATTTTGAATGTAAAGAATGACAGGTAACTTGATGGATATCACAAGCAGAAACTAAAGATCAGTTTATTGTTAGGATTATTTTCACTTTGAATTATCATCTGATTCAGACATGAAACCTCAAGTGTGAGGTCATCAAAACAATTCAAACAACAATTATTGTAAAACTTGGTGGGAATCTGGAGTAGGAGAGAAAACCTAGTAAGGTAGAAGCATTCTACAAGAAAAGATACCAATCATGAGTTTGTGTGATAAATCACAAAGAAGATTCCTCTAAGTTAAATAATGACATTACTAAAGGAAGAAGAGAGTAATTTAATGGATAATTTAATACTGGGATAATAAAAGCAAATAGTTATATTCTAGACAAATGTTGAACATATGAATTTTGAAGCAGCTTGGAAGGAACCAGAATGAGTCAAGTGTAGTTAATACTCCTACTGAATTGTGGAATTTGAATCTCAGTCTTTGTAAAGTAACTTTATTGATTGAACATTGTTAAAAAAATGCAGGAACGATAATTACAGCATATGGAATTCTGGTTTTGATTTTCAGAGCAACATGAAAATAGCCTAAGTCCTAATCAAATACTAAATTTTCTTTTTTCATGTGGTAGTGTTTCCTTCCGCACTGTTTTTTTTTTCGATCCATTTCAATCTTTTTGAGTCCACAAGACTTTCAAAATGATCCAGAAATTTGAGATTTCTCTCTGTGACTATTCCAAGTGAAGAGAATGATACATAAATTTTCTTATTTTTGAATTGTGTACTAGTGACAGTCGTTCAACCTTAGGCAAATCACTAATCCTCTCTGACCCTCTGTTTATCTCCATGTAAAATAGGCCTAATAAAAAGCCCACCAGTAGCAAGCATGGAATTTAAGCTAGTCAAATATCTTGGAGCAGTAGAAGAGTAAAACTGGCATAATTAATTGAACTGCAGTAAAACTAATCCTACTGACAGCAGTAAAATTATTCAGTCACGTAAGTTTTATTTTGTTACAGTCACAAAAATGCTCTAACTGAAGTAAATACAATGTCACTATTTTTCTCCCCAGTGAAAGGCAGTAGCAGAGGAAGTAAGTATATTTCCATTCATGTTGGTAATTATACAGTACTTAAGCAAANCAGTCTTTCTCCAGAGGGCTTTCAATTCTTTCACCCCACAAACTGTATTCAGTCCAGGATTGGTCCAGCCCAGGAAGAGGCCAATTTCATAAGCTTGTCCAGATTCCTCTGAAGAATATCACTCTGCTCAGAGGCCCACTGAAGTACTATTTTTCAAAGTATATATATTATAATATAGATATATATATATTATATAATATATATTATATATAAATAGTAATATTATACTATTTTTCAAAGTATAACACCAAAACTCTCCCCTGTGATTATTGTAATTTGAAATCTTGCAATGCATCTTAATGGGAGATGAATATCTGTTAGAAGAGAAGTGAGACAAAGAGAGGATCAGAAGTTAAATTACTCATCAGAGCCCATGCATATCAATATCTCGTAAGATTTAAATGAAATTAATTGCTTCTATTACAGGTAAGGTATGATTTGGGTTAGCAGTTTCTCAGTCCTCTACAGCTGTCCTGAGATGGTGCTGAAATCAGTCAGATTGAACTGAATATGTAGCAAGTGAAAAGTCAAAAGGAAACAGACTGTAAACTCAGATCACACTTTGCACAAACAGCAAGCATAATTCATTACCAGAAAAGGAAATGAAGAGGATTAACTGTAGATAAAACACTTAATTTTTGAGAAATGCAAATTTAATGCAGGAGGTATGGAAGAGGTGAGTATTTTGAATGTAAAGAATGACAGGTAACTTGATGGATATCACAAGCAGAAACTAAAGATCAGTTTATTGTTAGGATTATTTTCACTTTGAATTATCATCTGATTCAGACATGAAACCTCAAGTGTGAGGTCATCAAAACAATTCAAACAACAATTATTGTAAAACTTGGTGGGAATCTGGAGTAGGAGAGAAAACCTAGTAAGGTAGAAGCATTCTACAAGAAAAGATACCAATCATGAGTTTGTGTGATAAATCACAAAGAAGATTCCTCTAAGTTAAATAATGACATTACTAAAGGAAGAAGAGAGTAATTTAATGGATAATTTAATACTGGGATAATAAAAGCAAATAGTTATATTCTAGACAAATGTTGAACATATGAATTTTGAAGCAGCTTGGAAGGAACCAGAATGAGTCAAGTGTAGTTAATACTCCTACTGAATTGTGGAATTTGAATCTCAGTCTTTGTAAAGTAACTTTATTGATTGAACATTGTTAAAAAAATGCAGGAACGATAATTACAGCATATGGAATTCTGGTTTTGATTTTCAGAGCAACATGAAAATAGCCTAAGTCCTAATCAAATACTAAATTTTCTTTTTTCATGTGGTAGTGTTTCCTTCCGCACTGTTTTTTTTTTCGATCCATTTCAATCTTTTTGAGTCCACAAGACTTTCAAAATGATCCAGAAATTTGAGATTTCTCTCTGTGACTATTCCAAGTGAAGAGAATGATACATAAATTTTCTTATTTTTGAATTGTGTACTAGTGACAGTCGTTCAACCTTAGGCAAATCACTAATCCTCTCTGACCCTCTGTTTATCTCCATGTAAAATAGGCCTAATAAAAAGCCCACCAGTAGCAAGCATGGAATTTAAGCTAGACAAATATCTTGGAGCAGTAGAAGAGTAAAACTGGCATAATTAATTGAACTGCAGTAAAACTAATCCTACTGACAGCAGTAAAATTATTCAGTCACGTAAGTTTTATTTTGTTACAGTCACAAAAATGCTCTAACTGAAGTAAATACAATGTCACTATTTTTCTCCCCAGTGAAAGGCAGTAGCAGAGGAAGTAAGTATATTTCCATTCATGTTGGTAATTATACAGTACTTAAGCAAAGGGAGATTAAAATTTACAAATTCTAGTGAACCTTAAAAATGTTCTTTTAGGAGGCTACTGAGTTACCATTGAAACAGAAGTTGCAATCTTAATTTCAGCCTAGTGGAAAGATACGCATATGAATACATAAGTTCTGATTGTATTTCTCTCCTCCTGTAAACTCAGAGTTACTAGGAATTTTAAGCTTTTTCCTGGGAAAGAGAAAATCCATAATCATGATATATATAAGCACTACTAAGTAGAGCTAATAACAAGGTGAGCAAAAAAACAACCTACAACCTTATCAGGTATCAATTTAATTCTGCTTACTTTTCATAAAGTAACAATTTAGTAGGAGCTTAGATTTTCTAATTGAGAGCCCTCTGAGAGTAACTGATAAACCAACTTATGTGAGAAAAATCTTGAAATATTTCTGGTAGGTTATAAAGCATTTAATTAGTTAACAATAACTTAATTAGATAACCTACAGATGAAAAGAAGGGTACCAAAGAGAATTAACTGATGAAATTACATCCATGAGAAAATAACTGAGTCTAGCTTTTAAGGATCTTGCATTTTTCTGATTTATTAGATTACATTCTGAAACTATTGTTATGGACTTGTGTAGATGTATTAATCTTTTTCTCTTGCCATGATACAGGTACCAAGCTATTATATAGATGTGCTACTGTTGACCCATGCAGACAACCAACAGCTCTTTTGCTAAGATTTTGAGATTGCCCTAGGCACTCATGTCAAAAAACACATAGATAATTAATAAAATAACTGTGGAAGTCTTTGACATCAATACATTGATTCTTACAGTTAGTGGGCCATACAATCACAGACACACATTCTTAATTAGAAGAACCCCAGCTAAAGTCACATGCACAACAGATAGAACTGCTAGGTGCAGCTCTGTACAAAGCATCAGACATATGGAGAAAAACCACAATATTGACAAAGCTTTTCAGTCTATGCTGCACAACAAATAAGCTCCGTTTGATTGATCTTATGATACCCAAACATCATCCAAACTATTTTAATTCTGGTACCATAACACAAGTTTCAAACGTTTTAATTCCAATCTGGAATTTTCCACGAATGGCAATATGTAGCTCTTGGCAACACTGATCACTAATACACCTGTGCTAATGTGCTGACACTTAAATAATGCTGAAAAAAAAATGCAGTGTTTAAAAATACTAGAATCACAGAATCATAAAATCGTTTTGGTTGGAAGGAACCGTCAAAGACCATCTAATACAGCCCCCCCTTGCCATAGGAAGGGACAGCTTCTGATAGATAGGTCACTCAAATCTCCATCAAAACTGTCTTTGAAAACATCTAACACTTCCAAACACCTCATATTCTTAATTCCATTATGAATTTTCTATGTTTTACATATAACCCCAAAAATCTATCTATCTAATGACATTGGTGTCAGGGAACGAAAAGGATTCCCACAGCAGAATGTAGGATATTTATAGCATTAGAAGATGTCTCAGGCTAGAAAGTGTAGGAAGGAAATTCCTAGAAAGATAAATTGAAAGGTGGCGGAAGTTTGGAAGATATTAGATGCTTCGGGGCTTTTTTCATTATAATCAGTTATTTTAAATTATATACAATTAAGCTTAAAAAAGTAGTATAATTGTTAGAGCTCTTTCTATTGAACACATAACTTTGTAAAAGATGCTTTAAAAATCACTTTGCTGGGGAAAAGAACTGTATTTTACACTGAAATGTGTTGGCAAAGTAGGGAGGGGGATGGATTTTGGAACCTGTGTTTGACAGTTTCCACCTTTGTACAACTTAATGTTTCTAGGTTTCTCTAGTTTTAAGTAATTCTAAAAGATTCTATGTAATCTTAAAGACCTAACTTTGGGGTATTTTTTAGCCCAGTGCTCAAAGCAATCACATTTGATGTAGGAAATTTTCCATTCACATCTCTTACCATAAATGAGCATGAACGCAGCCTTCTTCAACTTTTCCTGACCATACTTAATTACAGATTTTTGACTAGGCCAAGTCATACGTACTTGGGCAAATTACACCCTTTTGGTCTTGTGCAAAAAGACCTATAACCTTAGGCCTTTTAACAAGAATTGGCCTTGAAAAAGGAAATCATTATTGCTTGAAAGATTAGTAATAGCTTGCTGAGACTACCCTTGAAAATCCCTTATATTAAGACAGGTTATATTTTGTCCTTATCGCTGCTTCCTTCTATATCCATGCGTCGTGATAAATCTCTGAGGGCTGCAATATCCACTCCTTGCAAATTGGTCTTATTTTACATTTTAATGATTTTCTTTAAATTTGGTTGGATGGAATTTATGAAGAACTTTATACAGCTGAGCCCAGGAAGGGGAGCTTTTTATCATTAAGGTCTTCAGTGCCTCCTGTATACATGTAAAAGAAGGGACTTTAGATCTGTTGGTCACAGCAAGGACAATGCTCTTGAATTTTCCAAGGAGCTAGCAGATAGTCTTCCACCCAGGAACTTGTTTCCCTTTAATAAATCTGAATAAAGGTATTATGAAGTTGTTTTGTCCATTTTGGGGTCAAAAAAGTATCAATAAAACCTTCCTATATGGCAATGTTTTAGACATTTGGCAGAATGCAATTAATTTATATATACTTCGTCTACTATTGTCAGACCACCAACTGAAATAATAAAGTTTCACTGACTTCTTAAGTCTGACAATGAGCTGATGCAGGTCATGCAAATGTGAGAATGAATTTGCATAAGCTTAATGATACTATACATAGAAAATATTTTTTCTTCTTTAGGCAAAGGAAAATAAATGCACAAAAATAGAATGGCACAGAGAGAACAGCAGATTTAAAGGATTAAAAACCCACAGTTATAAAAAACAATAAACTTTTGCTGCTGTATCTTTAGAAGGGCTAAATTGGTGTAAATCCACTGTTACAAAGAAGAAAAAACACAGCATGCAACTGTCAGGATGATTATGTTACACCATGGATCATCATAGAGTTGCAAACAGAGTTGAAGCCCAGGTAAATAGTTAAATCAGCTTAGTACTTATTTGTACCTGATTCCTGTAGGTTTGTTTGGATGACAGCAGTACGTTCCCCTCTTGGATTTTCCAACCTAATAGATCATGAGAGTATCTTCACTTATCCTGACACATTCTTCCTTTTTTCTGAACATTTAAGGGGTTTTCTTTGTAGTTCTACAAAAAGTATATTATATTGCCAAAGTAGATACCTAAAGCTTATATTTTCATTATCATATCGACTACCCTTGTTTTTTAATTTAAGAGTTGAGCTTTTATATTTTTATATCAGGCTCTGATTTTTATTGTCTTAGAATTCTGAAGGACACCATTTTGGAGTAAATATGTAATTGATTAATTATTCCTTTGAAATTCTTGAGTAACTCAGAAGAAATTCTTTTGGAAAACTCTGCTTACTAATATTCAACTAATAATTGCTAGTTTGTTTGTATTGAATATGTTTCATATTCCCTGGATTACATGAGATATACCTTTGAATTTGTTGAAAATACGTAATCTGATCAACTTTTAAATTTTAGTCAAGCATTGAGTAAGAGGGAAAGAAACAATAGTTTTTCCCTTCTGACATGTTTTTGATTCATTTTACTTCATGAAAAGTTGTTCTTAGGCCATTCTAAAGAAATATAGTAATATCTGAAAATGAGCTTTAAATGTAACAGTTTATGCACAGTTTTTAATTTACTTTTTAATTCAGGAATTAACTTTTTTAGTATTTTGAGTCTTCTCTCATTTCCAATATAAAGAGGAAAGAGAATCTGTAGAATGATTAAGCATGATTTGCACATTTTTAACAAATTAAAGCACATAGTGTAGACTACTGCACTACATCAACATGAATTATGTATTCTAGAGATATGGGTCTGACAAGCAGATATTATTTGTGTTTGGAGCATGTCATTTGAATGCAAAATTAATCTCCCTATGCAAAAAAGCTGCAACTTTTCTAAAAGACAAATTTAAGCTTTTTTTTCTGATATATTTGTTGATAGGATACTCCTTATTATGTCTTGTATCTAGTAATATATCTTTTCAGCAGTTGGGCTTTCATTTGTACAGTTCTAATTGCCCTCATAGCATCACCTTATTCCTGCAGACAGTGAACTTCTGCACTGATTTGCTTCCTGGGATTATCAGAAATAGTATAATAATGCTGGGTGGAAAACAAATCCAAGACCTAATGTCATTTTTTAATATTGTGGTGGTAGCTGAAGAGTAGTACTTGGTTCTTTACACACCAAAAAGATGCTGACACAAGTACCTTCATATTTAATTTACAACAGGTGAACAGATAGTTTTCTAGAGACCCAGGTTTGAGCAAACAGTCTGGATTTCAGAGGATCTTGTAGCAATCAGATTGTTAGCAATTAGGTGCTATTGACATGGCACAAGTAGTCATGAGAGAAAAACTTTCTGCTAGATTGAAGATGTTATGCAGATCCCCTGGGTATTTGAGCCTGACCCAGTGAGGGGGCCCTTTGGAGTGTGATTTGCTGTGTGATTTTCTTAGAGTGGATGGTTCTTCTTCTTTTAAAACGGTGAAGACTAAAATATAGGAGGCTGGTACTTTCTCCATGAGAGTCCAAATAGATCTGGCTGGTTCTAAGGATAAATAACAGAAGAAGAAAAACGAAATGACCGTGAGAATTTAAACTTCCTGATGTCTGCAGTGGGATACAAAATCATAATATTGAGATCGGTATTTATATACTTAACCATATGAACAAGAGAGGCACAAGCTGCATACAAGAGGTCTAAATGGCAATTATTTCTTGGATATGTCCTTTCTAGAAACTTATGAAGCTATTGTAATGCAACTAGTGAGTTGCAGCAATTACAAATATACAGAAGCACGTGTAGGCCTTTCACATACCAAAAAACTCTGTGATATGGTCCACTGGATATACTGAACAGGTGATGTAATGAGCACTTAAATTATAATATATCTTACAATCAGCAGGTTTTCTTTTCAGTAAATTCAAATAAATTCAGTAAGTTCAATATTCAAGAATATTGACATCTTCTGTTCTATTTCATGAAGATACTAGGACTAAAGGCATTTTATTTGGAACAGATAACACAATCACTCTGGAAAAGTTAATCTTATCCAATATAGCACTGTTTAATGTATCACAGTGATTTAAGTAAAAACAATTATAAAATTAAAATTTAAGACCTTAGAGCTTGTAGAGAAAAAAATGTCAGCATTTCTTGTCATGATCTAAAGTGATATGTCTCTCTTGCAAAATATCCTTTACTTAATGGGAATAAATTGATTCAAAACTTCTGTGTTTTTACCATTTGAATAATTTAGTTACCTCAGACACTTCCAAAAGAGAGGTACGGGGTAATTCTATTCATATCAGTGGGAACAAGTCATTAATATGCCATTTTACAACCTTGACCACAATTGGATATTTTAATTTTGCCAATACCAAGGACTAAATGCCTGCAACACTTTGTTTATAGCAGTTTTGATTTAATACAGGCAGACTTAGAAAAAAATCAGCATGAGAGAATAACTTTAAAACCTTGGAAGAAAATAGTAACATAGTGTTAGCTTCATGTACTTCAAATAAAGTAATAAAAGCAAGGAGAAAAGAAAATGGGATTTCCACTGCTGTCTGAATCTGTGAATTTTACTTGAAGCTCTGATATTTATTCGAATTTCTTCCCCGTAATGATGTGTTCATTGTAGGGGGAAGACTGGAACTGAAAAGCTTCTGGTTGGAGAAATTTTGTGCAACCTTCTACAACATTATTCTACATTGTTACATATGTGTTCACACATATGAGAGCAGAAGTAAAACTTTACAAAAAAATGATTGACCATAAAACAACAGAATAACATTTCACTGATGACGACCGGAGAATACCCATATTTTCATGGGCACCATTATGTTAATAAAACCAGTCAGAATTGTCCAGCTGGAGACAACCACCTTTTCTAACTGGAACAGTGGAAAAAATCCCATTTAATTCTAACTGGATCTGGTGGGTCAGAGGAGCTCCTCACAGTGATAGGCTGTTTTCTCACAGTGATAGGCTGATGAATACTTGCTATTTCCTTAAGCCTTTCTAGATACATTTACATAAATGTCAATGAAGTACATCACAGTCCTGCATTAAGCCTGTGATTGTTCTGATGTCCATCCAAATGGATGAACTTCCAGCCCTCTTCTGTCTGAGGAAGAATCTACTTTTCCCTAAGATCAAATGTATCTTGATATGAGTTTCAAGAGCAAACCTATCCCCAAAAAGCTTGATTTGTACATAAATTACACAAACAAAACAGCTTAAAACCAACCATCCAACCAAAACCACACGCACACACACACAACCTCAAACAACCCACCAAAAAACCCAAAACCAAACAAAAATCCATAATCTTGAGAAAATAAGCACCTATGGCAAATTTCATAATACAATAAAATACTAATAAAATATTTAGGCTTAAGCAAAACTTTTTCATGATACACAGTAAGCATAAAATTGTACATATGAAAGATTTCACAAAGGGTTTATTTAAAAACTTATTACATTCAGTATAAAATTCACTACAGAATTCAATAAACCCTTTATCAGTCCCTAAGAATCATGAAAAAATATGTTTTCTAGGATTATATTCTTTCTCGAAAAAAAATAACTTCACAAAGTTCTGATTCTTCAAGAACACTCTAGAGTCCAAAGAATGAAACAAAGGTTTTGCTATGGAGAGATGAGAATATATGTTATAGTGGCAGTTTCCTGAAGTACTTGTTCACTTATTGTAAAAAAAAGCTGAGAACATTTATTTTTACAATGTGTCTTTCACTGATGGATCATGGAAAGACGAGAATTTACTGTTTGAATGTGAAGACTATAAGTCTTGTGACATTTAATCACAAACAAACTTAATCCAAAGGTTTGGTGCTGGGCTGAGAAAAAGAAAAATAACATAATATCTAGGGTGATCTAAAAACAGAAATTAAGAACTTTTTTTTGATGCCCTCATCTTTTTACCATGGTGAGTGCTAAAATATCCAGGTGGTGATTTATCAGGTTTTTTTTGTGTTGCTCACAGCATACTTTATGAAGCTGGACAGTCATACAAATTGTTGTGAACATTGGAATTTTTACAGAGTTCAGTGACAAACAATGTTCACTTAATAAGCGGTCATTTCAAATGTTATTTGCTATGTCTCTGCTAGTATGGTTTGCTTTTTAATATTTTCTTTTATTTGAAATTTATCAGTAGTATTTAGAGGAAAAAATGAGTAAATAATTGAACGTTATAATTTCCAACTAATTATTCAACAGCTATATGCAACATATAAATGGAAATAAAATTACTAATAATTTCCAAAGATCAAACAGGATTTAAATTGTCATAAATATAGATATAATTCCCTTTCTAGATGTTGCTAAAAGCAGAGAAAGGCTGAAATAGATGAGATATAATATTTTGGAAATGCCACATAGAAGTAAAGAACAAGAAAAAACCACTAAAAATATACTTTTGAAGGTCTTTTATCTAAAAATCAGAATCAAATGCTTTTGTTAAGGAAAGACTTCCAGGAAGGCACCAAGACAGATTCCAATGAAATGGCAGTCGCAGCAGATTTTCTAGAACGGTATACCCAAGAAGACAAGATAATAATGAAATGCTGTTTAATGGCATTAAACTTTATTCAGGTGCCTAACAGCATTGTGCTGCATAAAGGATTCACCATAATATCTTCACCATTGCTGCCAGGATCATAGCAGCATAATTTTTTTATACACACACACACACAGTGGAAAATATACATATGATAATACAAAATTCACGTTATTGACTCTTAATATTGCCAAATAAAAAAATGCTGCATTTCAAAATCTTCTTATATTAATTAAAAAAAATCACTGCAATTCTGGAATTGATTTTGCTATCAATGTGAGAAAAGCTAGAAATAAAATATTTTACCAGGAAACTATATAAAGAAAAGTCCAATTTGAAAACCCCCTCAACTTTTGTGGAGATTCAAGTAAATACATTTATCATATGCCTATACAATTTTTGTAGGTTTATTTTAACAAAGGAAATTAAATGTTTATTTCAAGGTTGAAAACGGAGAGTAGATGTTAAGGTAGTGAAAATGCATTGGTGGTTTGCAGTCCTGAGGGTTAAGGGTCAGGTAAGGAGTAAAGTTAGGCCCCCAAACTTTAGGAAAGCAAACTGCCAGCTCTTCAAGGAGATAGGCAATAGGATCTTCTTGGACACTGCTCTCAGGGACAAGGAAGTGGAACAGAGCTGGCAGATGTTTAAGGAAGTCTTTCATAGAGCATAAGAGTTAGCAATCCCTAGGAGCAAGAAATCTGGCAAGGAAAGCAAAAGAACAGCATGGCTGAGGAAGAACCTGTAGGTTAAATTAAATGGAAAGAAGCAAATACACAGGTGGTGGAAACAAGGACAGGTAAACAAGGAAGGTCAGAAAAGTTTGACCCCCCTGATCAACAATGTTGAAAAACTGGTAACAAGGGATGAGGAGGAGACTGAGGTACTCAAGAATATTTTTGACTCAGTCTTCAAGGAAAACTTCTCCCACACCTCTTGAGTAGATGGGCAGCAGGATGGGGACGGGAGAAGCAAAGTCCTTCCCACTGTAACTAAGTTAAAGATCAGGTAACTGTATCCCACTGTAACCTGTAAAGATCAGGTTCATGACAATCTGAGGAACCTGAGTGCACATAAGACCATGGGGACCCCATGAGATGCACCCCAGAATCCTGAAAGAACTGGCTGATGTAGTTGCCAAGACACTTCCCATGGTATTTGAAAAGTTTTGGCAGTCAGGTGAAGTCCCAGGTGACTGGAAAAACAGGAAACATTGTACCCATCTTAGATGGGTAGAAAGAGGGACCCTGAGAACTACTGACCTATGAGCCTCACCTCCATGCCGGGGAACACCATGGATCAGGTCCTCCTAGAAGCCATGCTAAGGCACATCTAGGGCAGGGAGGGGCCTCAGAACAGCCAGCATGTCTTCACCAAGGGCAAGTCCTGCCTGACCAGGATACTGGCCTTCTATGATGGAGTAACTCCATCAGTGGACAAGGGAAGGGCTACAGATGTCATTTATCAGAACTTCTGGTATGCATTTGACATGGTCTTCTATAATACCCTTCACTCTAAATTGGAAAGAAATTGATTTGGTAGGTGGGCTGCTAGGTGGTTAAGGAATTGGTTGGATGGTGGCGTCAGTGTCTCAGAGTCTCGATGGACATCAGTGACAAGTGGGGTCCCTCAGGTGTCTGTGTTATTAGCACTGGGTTTCCCCATTGTTATTTAACATTTTCATTAATGACATAGATAAAGGGATCAAGTGCATGCTCAGCAAATTTGCAGGTGACACCAAGCTGCGTGGTGCATCTGAAGGACAGCATGCCTTCCCGTGGAACTTGGACAAGTTCAGGGAGTGAACCCACACAAACTCACAATGTTCAACAAGACCAAGTGCAAAATGCTGCACATGGGTTGGAGCAACCTCCAGTACAAACATCTGTCTGGGGAATGGACAGGTGGAGAGCAGCCCTGCCAGGAATGACTTGCGGGTGCTGGTGGGTGAGAGGCTGAACATGACCAGCAATGTGCAACAAAAATATCTGAGATAAGCACTGGGTTCTCAGCACCAACACTTTTGATCTGCCAGTCTCTGCTTACCAGCCCTAACTAATGCTGATGTACATGTAATTGAATAGCTATTTTATAGAATTTGAGGTCTTAGCAGAGGTTTCTACACAAGAAACAGTGGAGGCATGTCATAATTGGAGTTAATCTGCACGAAATTTAGAGGAAAAAATTTATGTTTAGAAAGTATTTCTACTATGTGTCCATGATAATTAAATTTATATTTCCTTACCTAGGATAGGAAATTGATTGTGCTGGAAGTGATTGCAATAACAACACCTATATTTGGAACAATTCTTTCTAGTTACTCATTTTTATGGATTAAATCTCTAAGTTAAGTGTATCACAAATGCAGTGTAAACATACTGTCTTTACAATACATGTCACAGGAATAAATGAATCATCAGTCCTCAGAAGAATCCTGGGATTCTTGAGGTCCAATTGTTTAACAATTTAATATATGAATGTATGCTAATAAAAGAGTAAACAGAAGAGTACCAATTGAATTTAAATTCCATAACTCTGAATACCCATAATGCATACATAAAATCTGACCCAGACACCTGAGGTTTCCATTGTAATCCATGTAGAAAAGAAGTCATTATTAGAGTGCAGTTTATCCTAAAGCAGATGTCTGAAATACCTTAGCCTACTTTTAGATGTACTGATTAAGGTAAGATGGATCACACCCATTAAGTGCGTATTGATTGAAAAGGGAAGCTTAGACGACTAGGTGAGGTTAGAAAGTAGACTTTCAAAGTTAGTTGAATCCCATCCACAGCATTTTACAAATGCCTTGCAGTGTATTTAATATGTCTTCATAGTTACCCTTGCCTCATTTGCAGTGATCTAAACATTACTGTAGCTAACCAAAATCTGTCCTACATACAATTCCTAAAAACATTCTAAAAATTTACTGCCTGAGGTGGTAGCAACAGACTTTTTAAAATAATTTTTTTTCATGTTGGCTCATTGATTATGAAAGAAGGAATTTTATTCTTCAATATATTTCATCCTACTCCCTGCATTTCTGATGTTTATATTTTTAGTTCCATAGTCTGGTATGTATATCTGCTATAGAGAAAGTAGATACTGATAAACTACACATGAAAAGACTTTTATTACACAAAAGAGAAAAACAGAATGATGCCTTAAGTTTTGGCTTTCATATTTTTTAGATTCCAGGCTGCCTGGGTGTGTAGCTGTGAGCTGCATGTTGGGTGTTGGTAGGCTCTCTTCTCAGAGTGGTGGACAGAATAGCCCTTTTTCAGCTTGAGACCAAGGACAACCCATTGCAA
This sequence comes from Leptocoma aspasia, assembly GCA_013399835.1. Lineage (NCBI taxonomy): Eukaryota > Metazoa > Chordata > Aves > Passeriformes > Nectariniidae > Leptocoma > Leptocoma aspasia. The sequence goes on from VXAX01006613.1 coordinate 560,891, forward strand.
GTTTCAGGCCCAAAAAGCATAAACAACAGTGGATTGGAGAGAGAAAACAAGAAGGATTAACAAAGACGAACAAAGCAAAGTATTACTTCTCACCGGAAAAAATCTCTGAGCAGCTAGAGATGTTGAGTGATATTCATATGAATCAGGATCAATCAATTGCTAGCTAAAGATGTTAAAAGCTAGTGTAAAAACCATCGCTGATTTGGTTTCCAAGAATAATATTGCAATTTCTTACTACTGGATTATTTATGTATGATTTGATTTATGAAATTACTCTTTCCCTAGAGTATCTTTGACCTCCAATATCATGTTTGCAAAAGAATGAAAGTTATTGCATTTGAAAACTTATTTTTAATTTATTTTTATGGATCCAAGGTTATTTCCACTGACCTCAGTATATTTCCCACTAGAGTATTCATAAACATTGTAGTGAATGTCATGTCATTAAAGTAACTAATTGAAGTAAACTTGCAGTCTCTCACACAGTTTTTATTTGCAAAGGAAAAAATAATTGATTGTGTCTTCTGTTTTTCCCTGTCTGTATTTAGAAATTAGTCAGCTACAGAGCATTTTAATTAGTATGTAAAAATTTTACAAGTCAGAACATTTTTTCTCAGCAGTTTTAATGCCTTCAATCAAAACAGCTATCAATTCACTGAATTATTAAAATCTGGAAGTCAAGAAATATACCAAAGAAAAAACTAACTCCACTTTGGGGACTACGAAACTTACATCAGTAGTGGAGTTGCACTTGTAGTTCTGTGCAGGTGTCTGTGCAACAGTTGAGTTCTTTGTGCAATTAGTTGAATAAGGGGGAAAATATAATATAGGTACACTTGCTCTTCAAGGTTCATTCAATAAACCTCTATTAAAATACAATACAATTTTAATGTCCTCATTTCTGTATTGGATTTCTTGTGACTTATGAAGACCTTTACTATTCTATTCAAATTCAATTATTGTCAATTTGGGATGCTTTTTTCCTGCCTAGAATGAGCTCCTGAAGTGCTTTCTACCTCTTGCTTAAGGAAGTCTGATATGTGGACAAATAAGTTTGTTTGGAAATAGATCTTAATCCTTTGTATCTCTTTAGAATTAAATTTATGATTAATAAATACTGATTGCAGAACTAGATCATTGTTACTTCATGGTCTTTTGGATAAAAGCAGTACATGAATGCAATGTACATGACTGCTTTGAAATAAATTAACATTTCTTTTGAAACTGAATTTTAGAAATATGGTGAATGGAAGGAGGCAGAAACAGACATTTAAACTATAAATTTAGGCCAAACCCAAAGGGTCAATCATAACTGAAGACAGAGAGTCAGTATATCCTGGGTCTTCACATATCACATTCTTACTTCAGCAGACACTAATAACTGTCAGTTTAAATTTCTTTATGTTATGTCAAGAAAGCTACTCTACATTAAAAAGTCCACACATTCAGTCTGTGGGGCATGTTGAAGCCTTATTTCTCTTGGTTCAAATGTAATAACATCCCCTTCTTATAAAGGCACAATGTAATCATTAACTTGTATTATGCCTTTGCCATTATGTCTTTGTAATACTATGTTTCTTTTATTTGGGAAGCTGTTTCACATAAGGGGAATAGGATTTAACAGTTGTAGGAAGTGACCTTACTGCTCTTTACAACCACCTGAAAGGAGGTTGCAGCAAGGGGGTCTTGGTTTCTTCTCTCAGGTAATTAGTGATAGGATAAGAAACTGCATCAAGCTGCACTGACTGCTAGAAAAAAATTAGTTACTGAAAGTGCTGGCAAGCACTGGAACAGGTTGCCTTGGAAAGTGCTGGAATCACCATCCCCGAAGGTGTTTAGGAGATGTGCAGATATGACACTTCAAGGCATGGTTTGACATGGTTTACGGGTGGACTTGGCAGTGCTAGGTTTATGGTTGGTCTTAACAGGTATTTTCTAACTGAAATAATTCTATGACTCCATGATTCTTTGTTTCTATAAATAATGTGAGAGGAGTGAAATTAAAAATCCCATTCACGTTCATGTTTTTGCAATGCCATTGCTTACCTAAGGTTTTCTCAATATCTTCAATGAGGTCCAGAAGGTTTTATTACCTCTTAAAATCCGAGGCAATTTTTAAAAATTTGTATGTTGCTGCCAGAATCCATGCAGAAACTAGATTTTAATTTTCTAAAATATCAGCTATGGATATCTAATATCTGTATAGAATTTTCTGAATTTACTGTCAACTACAACAAAACTTACCAGCCTTAAGTATAATTCTGGTTAATTTTCTGAAATAGTAAAAAAGTAGTGCTTTTTAAAGAGTCCAAAACAGGATATCTTCCTGACCTCTAAAGGGTACATTATATAAATTTACCTATTTGAGTGACATTTCTCATTCAGAAATTTTGGGGAGCTTCAAGATTACTATGTGAATATTACAGGAGACTGTTAAATTCAATTTGACCTTTACAAAACTTTTTTATATTCCAGCTGTCTCTATCAGCTTTCCAGCAACTTCATTATTTATAGCAAGTCATTGAAGTCTACAGCCAAGACAAATGGCAGCCTGAACCCTCTTTTAAACTCCAGCTAAGGCAAGGAAACTCACAGAGAAATTGCAGTTGCCCTCCACTTACTCTACAGACTTTATTAGAACTGAGCTCTAGACTATAAGAAATCCACAAATTTACACATTTGACTTCAGGCATTAAGTGGTTCCTAGGAGTATTCTGAATCTTTCCAAAATCAGATAGGTTATTGTTACAAAGAATTGCCCACATCTTGTACTCTGTTGGTAGCTTGGGAATGACTTAATAAAAGCTTTGTGGCTAATCACAGCTAAAATATAAGACAAATCTAAAGCCATGATCAAGAGTATCTTTATTTTACATTTTCTAAAATTTGTTTAAAATCTTGATCAGAATGTGATTCTTCAACTTGTAGCTTTATAATAAAAAAATCCTGATTATAGAGCAATTTCTCAGGCAATATTATGCTTATCAGTTTTTTTTTTTTTTGCTAGACAGAAAATGTATGAGGGCTTGAAAACTGTCTAGACAAACCAAAAAACAAATAAACAAGCAAATATGAAATATATTCTAATATTAATGTTATGTACTGGAGTACCAAAAAGAATGACTTTTTAAATAGATATATGTATAGTCTGTCTATAATCAAATCTGACTACTCTTACTATTATTCATAATTTACAGTAATTAAGAAATCTTAAATTTATTTATGGATTAGTGTTTGTTTCTCCCTCAGTGTTTTGGAAATCTGTGGCAGATGCCAACGCATTTATAAGAACCACTTAAAAAAGCTGTTCCCTGTATGTGAGTACAAGCTAATGCTTGCATAAAATAAAGAAGAGCACAGAAAATATTGGAAACTAAGTCCTTTTAACGTGCTCTAAAACAGCTTCTTTATGTGGGGTTTACTAGTACTTCTGGAGACGTTTTGGCTATCTTCTTTCTTTCTGACTCCACCTTGCAAAAAGCCCATCTAGGGACTTTTGTAAAATTATTAACTCTAAAGGGTACAAAACTCTCTTCGAAAAGGGAAGGTTTTACATTTTTAGAATTCTGTACTATCGGTCTAAAAGCAAGTTGCAAAATTAGAGACATGCAAATTCCAGCTTCCTAAAAACTTGCACGAAAGAGGCCAAATTATTCAGTAAAAGTGAAAAGACCCTACGAGAACTTGAACACTAAATTTGTGCAGGATCAGATGACAGCATTTCAACAGATTCAGCAGAAGAGATGTGGCAAGAGAAATTACAGGAGAGAAGTAAATTTGCAACTTAATCTGAGGTTTGATAATGATCATTCTGGTACTTCTGAAAGGAGAACAACTAGCTAATTAAAGGTTCACTTTGATGTGATTCTGCACTCAATCCGCAAATGCAGTCTACATATAATTTAAACTCCTTACGTCCATATCCATTACTTAGGAAAATGATTCTGTGGCTGGGGCTTCCTTATAAATAGACTTAGTTTTTGTGGGTCAATTTGAGACCAATGTTAGAAATTAGCAGTTTTTGTTAAACGCAAACTTTATAACAAAAAATAAATGAGAGTTAGAGTTGGAAGGGACCTCTAGAGGTCATCTAGTCCAACCTCCCTGCCAAGGCAGGGTCAACTAGGGCAGGTGACACAGAGACTCATTCAGGTGGGTTTGGAATGTTTCCGGAGGGGGAGGCTCCATCATCGGCCTGTGCAGCCTGTAACAGTGCTCTGCCACCCACAATGTAAAGAATTTCTTCCTTATGTTGAGATGAAATTTCTGGTTTAGTTTGTGGCCATAACTCCTTGTCCTGTCACTAGGTACCACTTAAAAGAATCTTGGCACCCTCCTTGGAGATACTTATATGCATTTGCTCCGCTCTCAGTCTTCTCTTTTTTAGGCTAATGGTCCAGAACCCAAATTATCTTTGGGACCCTTGACTAGACCCTTTCCAGTGGCTCCTTGCATTTCTTGCACTGAGGAGCCCAGAAATGGACACAGCATTCCAATCATGCCTCATGAGGGCTTAGTAGAGGGGGAGGATCACCTCTCTCAACCAGATGGCTACACTCTTCCTAATGTCCCCTAAGATACCATTTGGTCTCTGGGCCTTAAGGGCACTGCCAGTTCATGGACAACTTGAGATCCATCAAGAAACCCAGGTCTTTATAAAATAAACATGTTACAGTTTTAAAGAACACATAGGCCTTTGAAGTATTTTGGAATAGAGAGCTTTATGCCTCAGGTGACAGACTCTTAATAGGAATGTTAGTTGCAGTATGTTTTGAAATATATAGATAGCATGATTTACAAATACGAAATGCAATTATTATTAAAGAATCACAGAGTCACAGAATCAATCAGGCTGGACCAAAAACCTCTGAGATCATCAAGTCCAACCTATGACAATACTAGCATGTCAACCAGACCATGGTGATACACGTCCTGTCTTTCATTAAACACATCCAGGGATGCTGACTCTACCACCTGCATCATCAGGCCATGGCAATTTCCAGTCACCCTTTCTGTCAAGAAATCCTTCCTAATGTCCAACCTAAACCTCCCTGGGACACACAGGGGTATGTTCTCTTGCACAAGGTTATGTTCTCTTGTCCTGTCACTGGTTGCCTGGGAGAAGAGGCTGACCCCAATGTAGAGAAACACTTCTTTCAGGTCTCCCCTGAGCCTCCTTTTCTTCAAGCTAAACACCCCCAGCTCCCTCAGGTGTTCCTCATAAGGCTTGTGCTTCTGACCCTTAACTAACTTCATTGCCCTTCTCTGGACACTCTCCAGCATCTCAATGTCTTTCTTGTGAGTGGCCCAAACTGAACACAGATTTTGAAGTTTGGCCTCATCAGTGGCTGAGTACAAGGGGACAATCACTGCCCTGGTCCTGCTGGCCACACTGTGGCTGTTACAGGGCAAGATGCCAGTGTCTGTTTGTCCACCTAGGCATAGCTGGCTCATGTTCAGCCACTGTCAACCAGCACCTCCAGGTCCTTTTCTACTGAGCTAGTTTCCAGACACTCTTCCCCAAACTGGTAGCATTGTTTGAGGTTTTCTGAGGTCATGGTGATCCAAAGGCAGAAGCCAGCATTCATATATTTGGCCTCAGCCCATTGATTCAGCCCGTGCACATCCCTCTGTAGAACCTACAGATCAATCTACCCATTGAGAACCTACTCATCTGGGCGTCACACTGCCCAAGGGCACACTCAGTCATTCATTCAGAAAATGTATAAAGATTAAACAAAACTGGCTCTAACACTGGGCCCTGGGAAGCAGCCATCAACTGTATTTATCTCCAATCACTATTACTCTGTGGACCCAGCCATCCAGCCAGTTTGCTCAGTGAAGAATACACTCATCCAAGCCATAAACCGACAGTTTCTCCTGCTGAATGCATTGGGAAACAGTAGCAAAGGCTTTACTAAAATTTAAGTTGATAACACGTTTAACCTTTCCCTCATCCACTAGGTGGATCACCTTGACGTGGAAGGAAATCAGGTTGGTCAAGCAGAACCTGCCTTTCACAAACCCATGCTACCTGAGCCTGATCCTCTGATTATTCTGAACATGCCATGTAGTGGCATTCAACATTATCTTCATCATGACTTTTCTGAGCTCTGAAAGGCCTGGAGTCTCCCAGATCCTTCTTCCAAACTGTCTTGTAGATGGATGTCACGTTTGCTAACCTCATCAGCTGGGACTTCTCCAGTAAATCAGGTCTGATGGTAAATGATTGTAAGTGGCTGTTGTGTTTGGAATTGTATTCCCCAGCTTAGTGTTACCACTGAAGCATTCCAAATCATGCACAGCTCACTGTCTCCCTTCCTTCCCCTTCTCCTTCCCCATGCAGCAGGCTGGAGAGGAAAATTGGAGGCACTGAAGGTAAAGATCATGCATTAGGATATTGATGAGCTATTTACTGGAAAAAGCAATGAAATAAGACAATGAACAGTAACAGCAACAATATTAATGACAGAACATGCAAGAAGGAGATGAACAATCCACACTGATCTTCACATGGAAACCCTTGACAACACCCAATCCATCCCACTGCTACGTGAGCTGGAAGAGAGCCCTGACCCCAGCAATGATGTGAGATGGTATAGTCTGCGTCCTGGCCATGTCCCCTGCTGCAAAAATTAGCTCTGTGGTGGCCAGAACAGGACAGTGACTTTGTGAAGCTTTCTGCCAGTTCCCTCTTAGGCAGCTCCCATCTGTCCCCATAGACTTGTGTCTAAATTATGTAGTAGGTCACTACCCTTTTTGCACTGGATTATGTGGTTTTAATTCTGCTTCCCATTCCTGCCTACCAGTTCAGGAGGCTCGCTACCCCAACGATAACTGGCCTTGCTATAAAGGATGGAGGCAAAGAAGGCATTCATTATCTCAGTCTTTTCCTCATCCTTTGCTACTAAGTTTCCCTTCACATTCAATAAACAAATAATTGTCTTTGCATGGGAACCCATTTCAAATTTCCAACTGGCAGAAAACCTACCTAGATTAATTACAAAGGAAGGCTTCTGATAATGTAAAGCTGAAAAATCCTTATTTTAGATAAAGGTGAATGTATATATTAATACTGGATATGTATTATTGCCTGGTTGACTGACTGAATTTCTATGATTTAAGCTCTGTGAAAGCCAGACAGAATCCAGGTGATAAAAATTGTAATGTCTTCTAACTCATCTTCTTCACAGCCATTAAAGATTCTGTTTATTGAAATCACAATTTTATAAATTATTTTACAGGTAGTAAGACAGAGTCTGACATCTCGTACTTGAAGTCAGATGAAAGACTGCCAGCAACAGAAATTTCTCTGCTGTAGCTGATTTATTTTCCCTGTTTCCAGCTTGTGATAAAGTTCAGCATTCAGAAGTTTTATGCCTACAGTAGCTAAAAAGCATTCAGTATGAAAAGCAGGATGGCAAAAAAACAAGTTAATAAAGTCTATATTCTCTTAGAGGAAAATAGTTTCCTGTGCTGACTGAGATTCCAGCAATGAAAGCATTTGGCAGGAAAATGATCTTTCTGTAACTGGGTAGGGTTTTTTTCCTTCACTTTAAGAAGTGTATCCATAAAAAACCTCCTCAGATTAATCACTCTAAATTTTTTCCTGAGCTGGCAATAACTTCTGTTGTTTTCTTATCCTTTGAAAAGATCTTTACAGTTTTAGATTAGGCAGGAATTTTTTCCTGAAACTATATCTCATAATAATGACAATAGTCTCAGTGAATGTTCCTTTTCTGGATTGTTCACTCAGAACATAAATGATATTGGAGAATTTTCTTTATAATTACAAATGTTTGAATTTTATGGGAGAAAAAAAGTAACGGGTAAGTGAAGCTGTACTTCAGAATCACGCTGGTTTTTTTCTGAGGTAATAATTACTGGTAGAATGTCAGGATGTCAAACCATTAATTAGGACCATGAGTTATTTTCCACGTATGTTCTTCCTTAAAAGAGATAGGTTTTGTTAAACATCCGTTCTGCTGCTGCTTGAGTAGTCATGGGAGACTAGGGGAATAAAGTGCTACTCAGTTGAAACTGCAAACAACTGAGAGCAGTTCCATAGCCTCTGCTTAATATTTTAGGGAAACTTGTTAGAAGCTTTACAGACTCCTTTTTGGCTTTGACTGGTTCTGCACTCTACTCATGGTAAGGATTCTTGGTATCCACTACAAATGGATGAGAGATCAGCCCTGCCTTTGTAAACCATCAGTCTGTCTCAACATTGATTTAAAGCAAGTTTTCTTTAGTGATTTAGAAACTATGTGTATATTTTTAAATCTATAAAGAAATGGAAAGACCCTCAATTTGTAAATTATTATAATTCTTACCCATCTGACATTATCTTCATCTCCTCATTTTTTGTTCAGTGAAATCTGAAGTCCTTTTAATTACCTACCCACCCAAATTCAAATAGGATTCCACAATTGATTTTCCGTTTCATGAAAATAGAACAGTGTAGTAAACTGTAAATTTGAAATGCTGCTTTGACAAAGACTCCTTGATATTCCCATCTATTGAAGTTTCATGCAGTCTTTAAGATCCTTATGTATTATGGGTAATACGGTTTTCTCATCAAGGTGGGAAGTGCCTGTAGACTCAGAGAAATGCTTTATTGTGAAAAAAAGATACAGACTTACTATTTCTAAAATGCAGAGCTGTATGACAGTGATTTTGTTCTTTATTATAGACTCAAAATTTAAAACTACTGTAGGCTCTTAAAGTAGCTTACAAAAATCTACTTGAACAGTTGAGTAGGATGAACATACTTGCACTGCAAATAAAAAACTCAAACCCTAAATGTATCCCACAACTCTGTACAAAGGTTATTAAGAGATTATATGAAGGCTGTCCGTGTTTATATTTTGGCATATATGAAATTGTACATCATGTTTTTATACTCTTCATTCTTACTAATCTTCAGACTTTCAAATTCATGTCTTATTCCAAATGATCATTCACTTGATAAGAGTCCATAAGATGATTTTCATTCAGGAAAATAAGACTATCAGAAACCTGTGCCAGGCCATGCTCCCACAGATAAGGAGCAGTCCTTCTATCTGCTGTCTGGTCACATTCCAACAACTAGCCTTACATGATGTCAGGAATATGGACAAATAAGCACTGATAATATAAAAATAGCTTGAGAAATCAGACTAATTGCTCAGAAGATTTTGGGTGTGTTTATGGCTGGGACCACCAACAAAAGAGGTTATAACATCACAAAGACTGTGGAAGTTTTTTTTTCTCCTGTTGCCATTATAGAACAGATACTGGTGAGCAACAGTATAACAGGTTAACAGACAAAAATTTGGCCCAAGGTATCATATTGACAGACAGCCGCCAGTGATAGGTATTTCTGAGGTCTCAATTTTAGGGTCAGATCTTTTCAGTGTTATTATAAATGACTTAGACACGGGATTTCAGTGCACACTAAATAAGTTTGCTGACTTCCATGAAATTCCTTAAAATGATACCAGTAAAGAAAATTCTTTTTTCCTTTAGAGCTTTTTCTAGATTGAATAGTACTTGTTGCACATTTGAGATGTCAGTGGGACATTTGAAAATGCTCTAGAGTTACAGTCCCACACAAACAAGTATTGTAAACATTTCAATTATGGAGCAAAAATGACCAACATTGGCAATCTAAATCCATTACAAAATATAGTAATTCAAAAGCAACTGGTCACTCTCTCCAAAATAAATTGCATCCCACGCTCTTTCTTTTTGTTTACACTATTTCCTTCACTTGACCTGGTGAAGAACATCTTTATAAAATAATGTGAGGGGTTTTCTGTGCACCAAGCTAAAATCAATACCTTCAATTTGTAGTTAGAACAGATGGGAGTCTAGCATGTACTTTCATTCACTAATTAGAGGAAGACAGAAAACCAAAATTTAATATTCCTTCAAAAATGTAGCATTTGATATGGAAACAAGTAATTCTCACTTTGAGTGGGAAGATCTGGCAGCCAGTCAAGTACTGTAAGTCATATTCTAAATATTTTGGACTTTTCACATGATAACATTAAAAGTGTGAATTATATGTCCAAACTTTAGTCTTACAGAATTTGCTTATATTTCCCTATTGACATTCACTGTCCTGGGCACATCTTATTCCTTTTATCACCAGTGACTGTCTTCCTGAGCCAGACTGACCTATTGAACTTTATTGTTCTCCAAATTATTTTCCAACCCTTTAAAATTCTATAAAGTACTTTAAATGAATTTTTGTGTTCTGCAAAGTGAGTTGAAGATTGGTAAAATGTGCTGAGTCTATAGAAGAAGTATGAGCAGCACATCAGATCTTCATCACTGTCTTTCCTGATTATTCAAATTCTGGTTAAGAAACATACAGGTAAAGACCACACCACTACCAGGTGCCACCAAACCACTCTACCACTCCCCCCACCAGCAATACAGGAGAGAAAATAGGATGGGAGAAGGCTTATGGGTCGAAATAAAGGTGTGAAATAAAGAAAAAATAAAAGCTACATGTGGAAACAAAGAAAGTCAAAATAATTACTCTCTATTTCCCATCAGCATGTAATACCCAGCCACTTCCTTAGAAGCAGGGCTTCAGTTGCTCCAAAAGACAAATCATAAAAATAAATGCCCTTCCCCACTCCTGTGAGCTTTTATGTTTGGGCTGATGCCATGTGATATGGAATATCCCTTTGGTCAGTTTGACTTGGCTGTCCAGGCTGTCCCAATGTTAGTGAACAACTAATATTTCTTTAAGAAGAAACCTGTGCAGCAGTGGGGGATGATATTGGAAAATTCTTTGTACTTTATCACAATAGTGTTGATTCCTGATATTTGTGGTTAATGCTTAGTTTTGTATCATACAATGCTTATTACCAGAGATTAGTGTGGTGTTGTGTTAACTCCCTACATCTGTGACAATCAAGTCTCATGCCAGCTAATGCTTCTTTATGAACTTAGTGATCAATATGTAATAGTGGATATCAGTTTTGAGAACAAGGATGTTTTTGTCAGAATAAAGATTGATAAGAGAACTACATATCAGAGATGACTTGACTACATATTTGAAATACTTTCAAGGAGAAAAGATTTATCAGAAGATCTGGAACCATATCCAAATAAGTCCATGGAAGTGGGAGTACTTTCTGAACCATAACATTGAATTGTGTATGTGTTTATATACATACTACATGTATGAGGGTCCATTTATGCATATGTGTGTGTGAACTTCTAATTGATACTTTTAATTGTGACCTGTCTGATATTGGCATCATTTATCAGAGATAGTCTCCTGTCTACAAAGCAGTGAAAATGACCTTGCTCTTTCAGTTAAATAAGTCTCTGAATGACCACGGCCTTATGAATGTTTTTGCATAACCTAGTGGTTTTTCAAGAATAGTGTCAATATAGTTTTGTACAGTGATTTATTTAATTTACATGAAAAACTATATCCATTTGAAATGCAATGGTATGCAGTAATAAAACCAATAATTTCAGATTAAGATTTCAGATAATTAAGACTCTACTGGACATCGCTTTATTTATGCTGTATATATCTACCTTAATTTTCAAATTCTCCTGTTGATAATTTTCAAAATTAAAAAAGCAAAATTCTCCTGTTCATAATTAAAAAAGCCAAAAGTGCAAAATCCTTATGTCTTTCAGACTAAGCTTGCTGAATGCAACAGTCTCAATAGTATATGCATTACATTTCTAATGACAATGTATATATTCTAATGTTCTAATAACTAGAAAAAGAGACTAGAATAAGTAAGGGATATCATTCACATAAATTAATTTTTTATACCACCTTCAAGAGGAAACATTCAACCTTGTCTAATTTATATAGCCATAAGAGAATACTGGATTTTTCCTTGTTTTTTTATGTGTGCAAAAATGCATCTGTTTTACTTTGTAAATCAGAGTGTAGTATGCTTTACTTGATAAGGAAAAAAAGAGTATATTCCATGTTTAATAAGAGTATATTTTAGAAGTATATAGCTGTAAAAGCATTTGATACAGCTATATTTGGGCACCTTTTAACTCTTTTTTAAACAATGTAAGTAAACACAATCATATACATATCTATTTACATATTTAAGACTTCATAAAATACAGTTTTAAACTCATAAATAAAAGCAGAACAGAAAAATCAAGGAATGTAATATAATAGGCCAGTAAACACTAAATGTGATCCCTCTAAGTGCTATCGTGAGCTGAAGTACTTAGGGTGTTTTTAAGTAACTCCCAATTCTTGTTTATTTCTATTCTTAACTGCCAGGCTGAAGACACTAAAAACTAAGGCATACTCACACTATTTGCTTTAAATTAACTGTTAAGGTGTTCTAAGAGTTGTATCCCTATTCTAGATGTCCTGTGCATAAGGACACTCTCACCATTTCATTTAATGTTGTTCAGTAATCACTATTTTGCTCTAGCCACTAGGAGAACATCGCTGCAAACAGATACTGTTTTTTCCTTGTGTAATAGAAGGATGGAAACATTACTTTGGGATTATAGAGATTAATAATGTTCAGGCAGTTTTCTGTGGCTGCATAGCATGACAGGTGGGTAATGCATTGAGCACAGTTGTAACAAAGGTGAAAGGAAAATCATCACATTGTTGAAATAGTAAAATGAAGAGAAGCACTGGGCCTAATTTACCAAGCAGGTGGTCTCAGGAAATGGATATGGTGGGCTGGTGTCCTGAAAGAAGAGAAAATAAGGAGAATACAAGTCATTAAAATTTCCAATTCAGGTATGTTGGAGCTGAGTTCAATTTGAAAATTTTATTCAGATGATGATGGAAGTGTTTGGTGAAGCACTTGTGACATGCTTAAAAAAAAGAGGTGAAATGGAAGAGGCCATTGAAGAGGACTTATGTTCTAGTTTGTGGACATAACTGCAGAAAAGATTGTCCAATATGTCAGCTAGGATAATAGATGGAAGAGGGAGCTGGAGGTGCAATGGTATAGTGAATCCTTGTCTAGGGTGGGCTTGAGACTAAAACTATGTCTAGGGTGGGTTTCAGACTAAGTAGCAGCTGCTCTCCTTTTTCCTGTGTAGGACACAGGAGATTTAATTTAAATTTGTGTGTCTTGAAAATGCTGGGAGATGTTTTATTGAAATTCACTGGGAATTATGGAGTTTGCAGATAAAGTTATACAGCAGAGCTAGTCTTGTGCATGTGTCTTTGAATTCCACACTGCACTACTGGAGTCTTGAGGCAGCAAAGTACATAAAGAATGGTGTCCCTGTCTCTCTTACAATGGGAAAAGAAAATAAGATTCTCTCTGTTTTGTGCTTATGCTTTTTTTATGGACATGTTATTGATATTGAATGGCTGCAGGTGTAAAAGACATTTTTCTGTGATAGGAGCTCTTACAACAACTCTGCAAAAGAGAGGATACTGGCTCGGAGGTGAAATTTTAAGTAGGGAGTGCAAGTGGGTAACCCTGGATATACATCTCCTAAAAGTCTCTCCCCCTAACCAATGTGAAATATGCAAGCATAAAATATATGCGCAGGTCTAATAGATATTTGTTTTTCTAGTTATACTGAGTTCTTTAGCCTTTTGCAAAGTGTTACAGCTTGCACTTATGCTTATTTTCTTCTGGTATGGGAGATTAAGATGTGACTGCTTTAAAACAAAAGCTCTTAACTTAGGATATCTTACTGTTGTTGAAATATGAGAGTTCAAAAAGTCTGACTCTCATTTGCAATTGAAGGACATATTTAAGAATTCCTTCAACTGACCTATAATATTTCTGTTTTCTTCTAATCACACAAAGCTTTCAGATTTGGTATAGTGACTGCAAATGATCAGTTAAAAAATATCTGATTACACAGTAATCAGATTACACTGCTTTTGTAGTGCAGAGGGACCCAAATAGGAGGAAGATTTGTGATCTATAATTTCTTTTTATTTCTGAAGAAACAGGAGCTCTGAGTTCACATCATTTCATGAATAATAAATTTAGTATCATGTGTCCAATACTTCAGTGAGTATCACTGTTCTTCTTGGATATATTTACTGATAGCCTTACATTACTAATACTAGGACTGAGCTTCATAGAAATTTTCTTAGTATTGATGGAAAAATAAAAAGAGATACTTTCAGAAATAATACTCTAAAATGATGTGATATTGTTTATAATCTATTTTTCAAAACTGATTATCCTTACTTTCTCAAATGAATGGTTCCTTTCTTAGAATGTGTAGACCCAGACTTTAGGAAAGTAGAAAAATATATCAATGTCGTTCAGATACATGTCGATTTCAGACATTTCCAATAAATACCGATAGTAAAATACAGTATATCTCTACTTAAATTTTTTTGAGTAGAATATAAACAAACTTTATTCCACTGCTGTTATAAGAACAGATGGCAGCTCAGGCTGACTGCCAAAAGACTGTCTCATCCGTGAATATTTTCATATGTTCAGTGTAGTGTGCTTGCTTCATTAAAAAGAATATCACATGTGATTCACTTTTGGTGTGAACAGTGCTTGGAAGGCATTTCTAGTAAAGGATGAGCTTTGGGATATCCATTCTGTTCACAGAACTGCTCTTCTAGTGTTAAATAATACTGAAAAGGATCCTGCTGTCAAAGCACAAAAATGGAAAAGTTTTCTTGGTACAATAATTTCTGAAATAATAAAATATATAAGAATTACCTTCATTGAACAGACTTTGGTTTTAGGCTCTCTCAGGAATCTTTAGCTTTCTTTTACGCCTTGCCATTCCTCACTGCTATAGTAAACAAGCTGAAGTCAACTCCTTAACACCATTTCAAAGACTGGCTTTGAGTACCGCAACATGAGAATTGTAGGATGAACTATACATGGAGACTTGAATTGTGGTTCTCAAGAGAGTGAAGGCTGGTGGTGTAGGCTTACTACAATTCAGAATGTGGTTTAGCTGTGTGTAAGAACTTAGAGACTGTAAACTTGAGAATTCTCCCTCAAATTTGATCTCAGTTGTTACATTTCCCCCTCACAATTATGCACAGGAAGTGGTGGTTTTCTGTTGAAAATAGTGAATCAACTCTAGGGCCCTTTTAGCCAGAAGCTTCAGTATCTATCTATCTATCTACCTACCTATCTATCTATCTAGATATCTCCTTAAAAGTCTTTTAAATAAAGCAAGTTTATTTCAATCCTGAACAAGGCAGTGCATTCAGGGAGATAAAATCAGTTTGCTTTTTTAAGAGAGAATGCAACCTGGCTGCTGTGACACCCAACCCAAACATTCTGCAGTGAAATGGAAATGTGTAGCAAATTTGGGTCAAAGGATTCTGGGGCACGAGCACATCTTGTTTCTGTCCTCTAAAAGCTCACACGTACTCTTTTTTGCACTCTACTTAATCATCTGAGAAATCCACTCTCTTTTCATGCTGCTCTCTGTTAGCCCTATCTCATTCCCAATCACCTTTTTTTACATTCAGTAATTTCTCACATCATGTTCAGTTGTTTGTCATTAGCTAAGTTAGCATTTAGCTAAATCTCAGGCATAGTTGTTGGTTTACTGTACTGCTTCCTTGCCTTCATTGCTTGAATGTGAAATTTTACTGAAGGGGTGCAAATACTGCTGAACTGAACAGATTGCAGCTGAAGAAGTTTCCACCTATACACAGTACACACTTCATGATTATAGGGACATTCAGCTTGTTTTTGTGAAGTGGTGCTATTAGATCAGCTATGTAGAATTACCCCAGCTCTTGAAATTCTGCAGCTGCTACTGGCAGAAGAGGAGAGCTTTATAAAGCTGTTTAGCTAAAGTTTGTCAAAACAGCTGAGTGTTAAACCATGACATGCGTATTAGACCTTGGCAAGCAGAAGGAATGTTTTCTAATGGCTACACTGAGACTGGAGAAGTAGGGGAAATTCTAACTACAAATGCTAGTGCTGCTACTGTTCTTCCTCAGCTGTTCTAGGTGCTGAATGCTTTGTAGTGACTTAATTGTCTGCTTGCCATGTTCATCTGTGTGGGTGTCTTGCTGTTTCCCCGCACACTGCTGGGAACCTACCCCCTGGGCCCTTGAAGGAGATTCCCTCCCGTGAGTTCTTTGCCAGGGATGAAAAACGAGCAGGACTCACTNGCAGAGCCACTGTATCTGCCAGGTTTTCATTTTTTCCTCGTTCATGATTACTTGCATCTCTATCTGCATTATTAGAACCACAGAAAGGTTTGTTTGTAAGGGAACTTAAATATCATCTAGCCCAACCCCCATGCCATAGACAAGGATGCCATCCACTAGACCAGGTTGCTCAAAGCTTTATTCCAACCTGGCCTTGAACACTTTCAGGGATGGGGCATCCACAACGTCCTGTAGCTAACCTGTTCTAGTGTCTCGGCATCCTCACAGTAAAGAATTTCTTCCTAGTATCTGATCTAAAACTACTCTCCTTCGGCTTAAAGCCATCCCCCCCTTATCTTGTCACTCCACACCCTTGTTAAAATTCCCTCTCCAGCCTTCTTGCAGCCCCCTCTAGGTACTGCAAGGCTGTTGTAAGGTCTCTCTGCAGGATTTTCTTCTCCAGACTGAGCAACCACTGACTTCATAGGAGAGGTGCTCCAGCCCTCAGATCATCTTTGTGGCCTTCTCATGAAGCTCCTCCAACAGGTTCAGATTCCTTCTATGCTGTTGGCCCCAGAGTTGAATGCAGTACCCCACATGTGTCTCCAAAAGTGAAACAATCTGCAGAGCAAGGAGGACACCCCATAACAGATGATTTGTTTTTTCTACTCTCAGCTCACTGAAGTCTTATTTATACCTGTGATTTATACAACTTTACACTCAAGATTTCCATGGTTCAAAATTATCTTCCACACAACTAAAAAATAAATACCTGAGGATAAATTTATTTTCTTGTGTATGTGTTCTCATAGCAGTAGTAATTTTGCAATTAATAAACCATTTATATAAATGTAATAAATATTGCTTGAAATTAATGGCATGGTTTTCAAGACTTATTCTGTTTCCTTGTTTTAGGCTGTGTCATATTTTCTGAGAAAAATAACAGCATGAATATGTTGTCAGATAACTGTAAATAAATTGTACAAGTTAGGTAAATTGCTAGTATTCAAAAGAATACTAGCAATTTACCTAACTTGTACAGTTTATTTTAACTATAGCAACATGTTAGTAACAAATGCATCCTGTGCAACTCATCAAATTACTGAGAAAAACTATGTGCTGTGCTTGCCATGGAATATGCCTTGAGTAGTATGTAAGGAATATTCAGAAGGAAAGTGAAAATATCTAGTTAGGTTTGATGAACTGCACCGCTTGGTTTATTACTGAAGTAGACTCTATCTCTAAAGACTTCTCAAATTTGTACAGAAGTTTTTCTACAGGTAATTGTAGTGTGAAGCTGAAATCACAAACCTTAGAAACACAGAATATATTCTATAGAAAATTTAATCCCAACAGAACCATTTTAACATGTATATTTTAAGACTCTATATAGATACAGTCTAAGACTGTATATAGATATGTATATGTTCAACCAAGAGTTTCCTAGACTTTGGGTGAATATTGTGAGGGATTATGTTTTATACCTCTTGTCTGAGAAATACTTAGGCGCTGTCATTTTCTCAGTTAATTTTCTCAGTTAATTCTCTCAGTTAATTATCGTGTTGTAATTAGACCTAGATATAGGAATGTGAAACTGTAATTAATATAAATAGCAGTGGTTATCTGTATCTAGGTTATTCTCCCATGCTTGACACTGTCTGAGAGTGGATGTGAAGAATATCTTTTGCATTTAATATTTTTTTTCCTTGTTTGTCAAGCTGATCTTTGTACCAGTCCGCAAGTCTGCAAAACTACTTGCATCAAGTGCCTGAAGATCCATACCCAGTTTACCTTGTGCCTTCTGTAGAAGAAGGCCACGCTTCACAGAAAACATCAGAAAATTCTGGGAGTCTTTGTCATAAAAAGGGAATACAAAGAGTTTAGCTAGAATAAAGTAACCGGGCAAACTGACAGTAGTAAAGAGCTGCTAAACTTGCACTTCTGACCTAAGCTTGAAATCAGTTCAAGATGAGTCCTGGGAAATATTATATTTACTTTATACTCTGATTTGATTTAGAATACTCACAGTGACTATAATCTTACCAAGGAAACCATGAAGGCACTTGTCCACTATTTTGATTGTGTGGGAAACTGTCACTCCATCTGACCTTCTTTCATGACCCTTTTCAGGCTATTTTTTTGAATTAACTAGAATCATACTTTACATGAGGAATTCCATATTTTAATCTCATGCTGCTGTCTTTTATTTTTGTTCTAAATAATATTATCTTTTTAATAGGGGCATGGAAAAATCAGAATTCTGTGACTTACTAAACAGGCAGTGGAAAGTGAAGCCTAAAATGGCAGTTATGGAAGAAAAAGGCTTAAATAAATGCTGTACAGATTGCCTTTCTATCAGTGTCAGATAAATAGACATCAGCAACTCTTAGAGGTACTGGGAGATGCATACATTAAAAAAACCCTAATACTAGATATGTCGATGCCACACTTATTCTTTAAGTCAGCAGGAAGTCACACAGTAGTACGATGTGTAATTCAGCACTTTTAAGTCTGTCAACTTCATTATCTGAACTGGGAATTAGCCCTCAATTTTTCAGATACATTGTATATAGATGAAATGCTTTCAGACAAGTACTTACTTGTATCTAATGCTTCTTTTGCTATTAGAACTACTAAATCAGTGGAAACTCTTTATTAAACAGTTTTCCATCTTGACTGGCTTATTTAACTTCCACTTAAGTGAAACTGAAGACCATACTGCATGCTGTCTGCTGATCTTAATAATTCAACGCTTGAAGTAATACTTCCCTAAAATACAGATAAGGTAACATGTTGAAAAAATATACTGTTAATAGCATTTTAATGACATTTAATACTGTTTTCCCTATTTCCTCTATGAAGTATATGTGTTCTTGCAAATTAGTAAGCATAAGGAAATTATCTCTAGCTATTGCTTTTAAATCACAATTTCAAAGAATACCAAATATACAGAACCCAATCAAAATGCTCCATTGACCTTTCCTTAAGAATGATAATTAAAGAGATATATTCCATTTTTGTCTTCCTGCTTTTAAAAGAAGAGTAACTTGTTCTGTCTATCAGGAATTGAAAGTCTGATAGTTTGATTTTGAACCTGTTAAAAAGCTAGAAGTTCTCAGTAGAATTTCTCAAGCTTTAGACAAGTCTGGTATGGTAGGAGAAGTTTAACACAGGCTTGTTTAAGGAAATATTTCCCTTAGTATAAGAAATAACATTCCAAAAATCTTCTAGTATGAAAAAGCTTTGCTTGGTAGGTGCTTATGTGCCTTCTTTCCTGTAATGAAAGTAATGAGCAGAAAGAACTACTTAAAGAAATGCTAAAATTACGGTCTGCCTCACAGAAAGCTGTTACTTAAAGGATGGACTCAGGAAACCGTTTCCATTTTAGGACTGTGAACATCTCGGTCTGATATTTGATCTGTACTTACTGGAGAGCAGCACTGCAGAAAGACACCTAGAGGTCCAGGCGGATGGCAAGTGGAATATGAGTCAGCAGTGCCCTGGCAGAAGGGAAGGACAGCTTGGGTAGTAGGCACAGTGTCACCCACCACTCAAGCAAGGTGAATGCCCTGCTTTGCTCTGCACTGATGTGGCCTCACCTCGAGTGGTGGGGGCAGTTTTGGGCACCACAATATGAAGGATATAAAGCTGTCAGAGATCACCAAAAGGAGGGCTAATGAAAATGGTGAATGGTTTAGAGGGGAAGCTGTATGAAAAGCAACCGAGAGTCACTATCAGGACTTAAAGAATGCAGTCAATTTGCTTCAAAGCCCTGTCAAAGGAGGAAGTTCCCACAAGATAAGCCACCACTACAGGCGCAGATGGCAAATAGGAAGATGTCAATTTCAGGCCCACGTGGAGGTGAAAAGTTTGAAATTAGCACAGCAGACAAGATTCCCCTGTGCAGACTGTGAGAAAAGCCTGGATGCAAAAAATGGTGGATGCCAGGCCTGGGGAGGCAAATCTGGATAACCCATACAGACAATAACTTCCAACATGGCAAACTGTGGGAAAGGAAGCAACTGCTTACATATGTGTCATTCCAAGTTGTGATAACAGCACATACCTCTCTGGATACCCAGGACTCAGACTGTATAAAAGTGGTGCCTCCAGAAGAACACTCTGAGGACTCCCATCACTGAGAAGAAAGAAGAAGGGTCAGCAGGATGCCACAGGAAGCCATGTGATGGTGACTGTGTTCTCCCTCCCTCCCACCATTTACTACTAAATAGAACCTGTACTATTGAATTTGTCATATGGTCTTGTTTGCACCTTAATTTAGGCAGAGACATCTTTTAATAGCAAGACCATAATATTATTTCAGGAGTGGGATCCTAACATTATTCCAGTGGATTATAATGGTTACTTGTTCAGCTTGGAGGAGACTAACATGAGACCTCATTGTAGTCTACAACTTTCTCACAAAAGGAAGGGAAGGACAGGCACTGATCAATCTTCTATATGGTGCCCAGTGATAGGACCTGAGGGAATGACCTGAAGCTCTTCCAAAGGAGGTTTATTTTGGGTGTTAGAAAAAGGTTCTTCACACAGAGTGCAGCTGGGCACTGGAACAGGTTCTCCAGGGAAGTAGCCACAGCAACAAACCTCATAAAGCTCAAGAAATAGACAGCACTCTCAAGCTAAGAGGTTGTCTTGTGCAGGGACAGGAGTCTGACTTTGATGATTTTTAAAGGTCCCTTCCAATTCAGGGTATGCTATGATTCTTTTCTGTGACACCAGAGCATGAGGCTGGGGGGAAGACTAGAAAACTTTTAGCAGGGGTCACAAAAAAATCTTATTTTTTATCTTTGATAATGATTTCCTTTGTTCTGTATACAGAGTAAAGAACATATTGTGAAAATATGTAGTGCTACCCTGGGTTCTCCTTCCAAATGAATCTCCATACGGCTTTCAAGGTACAGTATTTGAGTGAAATACTTTTCTGTTTGTAAATTATCTGTTTCCTTCTTAACAGTCTTTTCTGCTTAAAAAAGAAATTGCATTACCACTTCTTGTATTTGTTTATTTTAAGGAAAATTTTTGAATTTGTATAAGGAATTCTTTAGAAGGTACTAGCTGAAAAAAAATTCTTTCATTTGCATTAAACACAAAGTTGATGGTTATTTTTGTAATTAAAAGAATTTCTTGAGGTAGTGGGATAGAATGTGTGACTTTCCTCCCAAAACCCCAGGATAAAAGCTTTTTTAACAGTTTCATTTTGGCAAGTGGCAATATTTCAGAAGGGAGACAGAGAGGGAGATTGTAAATTGAAGGTTGTTTCACTGATGCCATAGACCTTCAGCAAACTCTCCTCTTGCTGAACTGCTGAACTGCTGAACTACTGAACTCTGTCTGCAGCAATCACTTATGCTCTTTGGTTTAGGGCTATTAGCATAGATTGGTAAAGATGATATTTAGAATCCTGAAAGCACCTTCTTCTGGAAAGATGAAGTCACACCTGATATATTTTTTTCATTTATTCAAAAACAAGAAAGATTTTAAGACAAAGAAAGATCAACGTTCTTCTGACAGTATTTCAGTATAGAGATGACTTCAGGGACATAGAGAAGACCCAGTCTGATATATGGGACATATCTTCGCCTTCAAGTGGAATTAGAAGAGTCTGAGAAAGCACTGCAGAATATGAAATAGGATTTAGTGGAAGAAATAAATATTTTTTACTACTTCTTCCCCCTCTTTTCCCCTTCCAGGGGATTACATGCCCTAAACAAAGTAAGACACAAAAATATCTCTTACATATACATATGTACATTTTTATATGCACACATTTATATGCATACATACGTATATATATATTTATATACACATATATATGTGTGTGTATATATATATATATATATATTGGATATAATAAAATTCTTTGGTGTTTTTGCTTGCCCTTTGGGACAGGTCAACTCTGTTTCCATGTGTGTAGGCATATGCATCTTTAATTTCATATGACATACTTGCTATCCTATTTCTCATTAGCTGAGGAAACTTATTTGGATAAGAGAAACTTCACTTCTGGATGTAGAAAAACTTCACTCAATGGGATTATGAGCATGCATTCTTTCTTAATGAAATTTATACTGCTCTACTTTGACTATTGGAATATATAGAATGGTTATGATATTTTTTTTAATTATTAAAAAGAAGCATTTTAAATAAAATTCTAAGTTGTTTCAGAATGGTATTAAATGGTTACTGTGAGAAATGACAGCTGTACATAATCCTTTGAATTACTGTAAAGCATGACTTAGGGAATTTCTTGCTTGATCTTCTAAATCCTTTTTTAATTCCATGTCCCCATGAATGCAAGTAGGCTTTCATTTTAGACACTCAGTGTCCTATGGAGTTTATATAAAATACTTCTAGAAATAATTTTTAGGGTTTTCAAATTAATGTAAATGTATCATAATGAATAATTTCTTCAGTATTTATTTATTAATTTATTTATTGTTTGACTATTACTTTTTAGTGGAGCCAAAAACTTGACTGTCTTAATAACTAAGTATTAAGATAACCATGTAGGTTTGTTGACTTAGAATGACTTTCAAACAATTACTAAGCTTTTGTAACATGTTAGTTTCTTATTAGTTAGTGGCTAAGAGCTCTTAGCCACTACTTTTAAAAATAATTCTTTGGGTATCTTTGATTTTCATATATATTCCTAAGCTAGAACCAATGTGATAAAAGTTTGACCTTATGCAGCAATATCTTTAGGATTTTGTACTTGGATTGTTTCAGTTAAAGTGCATTTTACCAAAGCATTCTTTTTTTTTTTTTTTTGTACCAAGATTGTGGTACAAAAATATAATATTTTGTTGCTTAAATATTAGTTGCTTAAATATATTAAAATATATTTAAGCAACTAACAGCCTGTATTTTTTGATCCTTGTTTTAAGGATTTATTTTTCTAACTTTTATTTCTTGTGCCTTGATCTTAAGTACATCAAGACATTTTAACAAGTTACACAGTTACTTCAAATACTTGAATCAACTAGAACACCACAAATAGATATACTCTTTTATTGTGGGACTAATGGATGGCTACACTTCAAAGATAAAACTACTATAGTGCTCTATTATGCTTTCATGTAAAAGCCAAAGTAGACAGGATCTGGTTATGGCATAGGTGATGTATCCTTATTAAACTCAAAGATAACAATATAGGAAGACAGTGCCTGCACATTTGGAGTCAAAGTGGTGCTGACAAACTGAAAAGTGTGAGGGTAAGTGGTGTACTCTCCAAGAAAGGGGAGTAGCAAGGAAGAGATAATCAGGCATCCCAATACAGTATTGAGAACAACTGCTCTGGTATGTAGAGTACGTCTCTAGGTTTGCTTGGATTAATCTGAGTATTAGGTACTGAATGCTGCTGTAAAATGCAAAAATTCAGCACTTATACCAGGGTCCTTATGAAAGGGAATTTGAGCTACAGCACTCATGAAGTTATCTTTATCTCTCCTCCAGCAAATGTTGTTTTGGGGTATTGCACATAGTAAAGCTTAAACATGCATTGAAATGAGCTCAGTGAAATAGCAGGGACAGTTATTTTCTTAAAATTCATTATTTATCAGGAAATTTTACTTTGAAATACAAAGATTGACATTGTCTTCTTACACAAGATGTGGTGATTCTATGAAGAAAGAAACAGTGTGTTCATTAGCCAAGATAAGATGTGGTGTTTTGACTTAAACACCCTTATGACAATTTGAAACACTAGGAAAATATTTTGATAACAGCTTCAAGAAAAAATAATGCTTGCAATATGTAATATGCCTGGGGAACCTGTGGTCTCTGTCTTGGAGGAAGGAACTTTCTAAGAACACTATAAGCATGAATCTGTAGAGGAAAAAGTCAAGATTACTCCAGGTTCATTTCCAGTTTCTAAAGTTCTTTGATTAACAACTCTTTTCATTAGTTGCTTAATCACAGTACTACAGAGAACACTTTCACATCTGTTATGTTTTTTGACTGTTCTCCACCTAAAAAACTCAACCAAACCTCTAGCATTGTGAATGCTAGAATTAGCGGTGTAATTGCAGTGCAGCAGAATAAAATGGATGGGCATAATATACTGCCAAATTCCTTTCCCAAGATATATATACCAGGAAAATATAAACTCTTTGGAATACTGTTTAGGTCACTGCATTTGAGCCTTTTTTTCTGTAGATTGTGCATTCCAGTAATTCAACCATCTTTTGCATGGACTGTGTTTTTATCTCTGGTTCTGTTAAAAGAGAGCTTGGTACCACGTAGGTAGGGAGAGATTCAGGCCTATCACCTGTCCTAATTCATTATCACAGTCGCTATGCTTGTGATGCTTTCTGTAAAGAAAATTTTTGCATAGTACAATGCTAAGTAACAACCTCTGGTGAAACTTAAAAAACATTTTTTATTTTAATATGCAGTTGCATATTCAAGATTTATGAACTAGCTGGTTCAGTCTTTATAATATAACCTGATAACTGTATATCACTCAGAGTGCTAAATTGATATGTCATGCAGTAACAAGTCAAAATGCTTTGTAGAAACTCTTATCAACTAAGCTTGTATTCCTGTAAGAGAAAAAAAAATCTACTTAATTTGACAAGGTCTGCATTACCCCAAACCTGTGCTGATTGGCATTATTTATATTACTGCAATCTAAGTTTGAATCAAACTCTCACTAGCCATCTTGTTATTTTGGGATTTATGTCTTCCTGTAATTACCTTGCTCATCCTATTTGTCCTTTTAAATATTAAAGCTTCAGTGAGGTTTCTCCCTGCTCTATTAATTTTTTGTCCTTTGTGAACATCTAAGGGCTTGTTGAGACTAATATTTAGAAGACAGATAGCTAAGGAAAAAAAGAGATGGATTATTTACTTAAAAGTTTTTACATAGTGGTTTTTCAGAACATTTACTTTACGGTTTGACTTATTTCTAATATGTTCCTCAAATTCTACAGGGTGGAAAACAATTTATTGTAGTATGTGTACATAATTGAAAATGCAAAACACCTCTTTTTAGATTTCATTTGTTGTACATAAAGTGGCCAATACCAGCCATGGGGTATAGAAAGAATGAAAAAATGCTGAAATGCTGTCTTTCAGACAGTATACTTGGTTTTTTTTTCTATTCTGCCTGTGGTTTTGTGGATATCATACAAAATATTAAAATATTTGGAGGGTTTATTCTGTGCTTCATCCCTGTCACAGTTTAATAACAGCGCTGCCAAATTTAGAGCCCCATACCCCTTTCCAAGGCTCTCACAAACCAGAAGTTGCTCACAGTCATTTCTCCTTCATAATCCTCTTCCTAGTCCCTGGCAGCTATTTGCTTCTTTCCTGCCTGGGGCTCTTGACCTGCTCTGGGTGAGTGCTCCAGCATTTCTCCAGCTCTTTTGTCCATCCTTTCCTTGAGTATTTCTCTTTTCTCCCTTCCTTCTGCTTTTGTGCCACTTCCATAGCTTCTGCCTTTGTTCCTCAATGTCCCACCTGATCTAGTGTGACTTCCTAGTGTCTCCTCCTGAATGTCTTCCTGCCCTCACATAGTTTCTTTTTTTTTCTTCAAACTCTATTGGTTTTCTCTTCATTGTTTCTCTTTTAAAAAATGTTTCTGCAAAGGCTCCACAGACTCCTCTGCCTGGGCTAGGTTTGGTGGATGGTGTGTCTGTTTTGTTCATAGACGAGGCAGCTGAAACTGTGGCTGACATTGTCAGAGACAGAAATGTTGTGGTTCATGGCTTAAACATTATTATGAAGGACTTTTGCCCACTATGGGAAAACTATGTATAAAGAAGCTGCACCCTCTGAAGTAGACTCCTCACTGAAGGTGCCTCCTAAGAGGAACTTTGGACTGTGAGTCAAGTTGCCTGAGGGAACTTGAGATAAGATAAAGATGATACTATTATTCAATTATCCCAGGTCTAGGAAAAAGCAAGCAGGGCTGAGGGAAAGTGAAACCCAGCAAGTCTATTAAAATTCATCCTTACTTAGGTTAGGGGTGGGGGAGGTCATAGGCCACAGACCCATCTGCTGAGGCAAGGTTTGCACATGCTACCCCACACTCAAAGGGGGAGGGCACGAGTTTTGTGTGTGGCATAACTTCTGATCAGAGTCCACACACATCCTTGCTTACACAAACTGGCTCAGCTGTAAAACCCCCCACGCTGGGAAGGCTACATCCATGAGAAATTCACATGAGAATTTAGGCAGAGGTATCTGTCTAAAAACTCCTTCTGTAGATGCCACCGCTTCTGCACCCCACTACCAACATCTTGACAATTACACTGTTTGCAGTATCATCTCAGTATTGGACACTGTTAATACGGTGGTAATTCATTCACAAAAATTATTTGTGTTGGCTTGCAAGCGCTAGGTGAAAGTAAGAATTTCTCTCTCCCTATAAACACTACTTTCCCTGCTCATCCATTCTCTCCTGTCTGTTATGTGAGGGCATTTTTTGTTACTGGGTTTCTTGAATTATTTGTGCTAATTTTTGGCTTTAGTTTGGTTTTGGTTTTGTTTTGTTTTGTTTTTTCCCAGGGGTTTTTTTCCATCAAGGTTTTGAAGGTTGTGGGAGCAGTAGGGCAACAGTGAACTATGACCCTCCTCCCTGCTGCTTTGTAGCTTGAGATCCTCAGGCTGGCGCCAGTGGCTGACCCTGCCACCCCCCTTGGCCACTCACTACTGAGTACACTGCACCAGCACAGCTGTGCTGAAAGGGAGACAGGGAGTGTAGGAACGGGAAGCGGCCACAGGAAGGCAAAGCATAATTGGGTGTTGGTGGTGCAGAGCAAGGAAGACAAACAATGTGAATTAAATGCCATAGTTATAGGCATATAACTTTAAAATAAATTTTACATGCCTGGTGTGTTTTCTGTAATAGTATTATTTGGGTTAGTGGCTATTTATTTTGATATTTTGAGCCTTTAGTTTTAAATTCCATGGTACTAGACAATAGCTGTCTATATATGTATGTACCATAAATAGATCTTTGCCTGAAAAAATAAAACATAAAATATTTAATATTTATGGTTTGATAAAATGTTGCTACTTACTCTCAAGTTTCTGTACTCTTCTTTAAACAAATATGACTAATGACTTAAAAATTAAAATTGCCACTTTCTACCTCAACCCATGAGCGGTGGCCTGTTTAAATGTTTTGAAGAATAAAAAGTTTAATTTTATGAATAAGAAATTAATGCTTCAAAAAAGAACATACAAGTTCGTTTGTTGGTTTTTTGGTTTTTTTAATAACACATTCCAGAGGAATAACTGTAAAAGAGGTATTAAGGCTAAAGGGAATTCCACTGGAACTCTATGCACCACGTATATTTCTGTCACCAACTGGATTTTTATTCATGAAGTTCTAAAGTGAAGATGCTAGAGTCAAAAGATAATAGTCTTACTCTTTTACTCTGGAATTATTTTTTGTTTGCTTTGATAGAATTAACCATATAAACAGACCAACGAATAACTATTCTAAATAAACATGTCGTTTTGTTCAACAATTGTGTTTGTAAAACTGAAGGAAATTAAAGTAGAAATAAAATATAATAAAGTAGAAATAAAATGGAATAAGATATTCTATATTTTATATATTAATGTACTTTTAA
>VXAX01006613.1:588844-614947 GCA_013399835.1 Leptocoma aspasia
AAAAAAATCCTGTTACTAAGAGTATCTGGTAGTTCAGATGTACGTGATGTACCTGATCCCTAAAAATTAATAATGAAGAAAAATAAAGTAGTCTTATCTTTCACAGAACAAATTCTGAGTAACATAGATATTGTTGAGAATTTTGTGCTCAGATATTCAATGAAAAAGAGAAAGGAGAAGAATGAAAAAGGCAACTGGAGATTTACAACATGTTTTGAGACAATGAAAAAATAAGTTTTGCTAGAAGAAAAAATAATAAAGCAAAGAGCTCTGATTATTATCTATATCTATACCCATATATACACACAACTATGTTTCTGATAAGGCAAATAACTATAGCCATGGGCAACTCATAAGACTTAAACACATGCTTTAAATCAAGCATATTTATATTAAACGGAAGAGGCATACAGACTGGTGCTAATGTGATAAAAATAAAAGGATAAACTGATTTGTTTTGGGATAGAATACTGAGAGTGAGGAAAAGAGAATATGATTCTAAAACTCTATTCAAGTACACTATTCGCATAATTCTGTGAAACTTGAATAAGTATCACATAATTCAATTTTTCTCCCTAACAAGGATGTCATTTTTTTGCTTGCATTTAGCAACTATTTATTAAAGACTTATACTTTGATTTACTAAATCATAAGTAATGAATATTTTTTATTATTGTTGTAATTATGAATGATTGGTTTTGAACAAAATATATTTCTGAATTCTAACTCTGTTGAAATTTATGAGGAGTCCTGCTTCTTTTCTACAATAGTTATGAAAATATGTTTAAATCTTATTCTATTTGATTAAGGAACATAGAGTTGTTCATATTTAATATCCTTCATCCCTTAATTTCAATGTTTTTTGGTGATTTTGAAAAACTTTTGAGATTTTTTCCAAATACAAGCACAGAATTTAGGAAGGTATATCATAAAAGTAATGGAATCCTGAGCTAGTAAATTTACATATGTGTGTTGAGTTGTTATGGAATTTATGCTAGGACCTCACTTTTTAAAAGATTATTATTGCTGCTGTGCAGCTAATGAGTCTGTCACCAAGACTGTTAATTATTTCTGAAGCAATAGCAAAAGTGAGTTGAAGCTGTCATTGTATTAACTATACAGGAGGATCTTCCAGAAAGTGTATGCTGCCTATGCCCTCATTCAAAATGTCTATGTGATACAGCTTTTTTTTTTTTTTAAATGAGGCATTTGCAATGACCACATCACAAACAGGAAGAGGAAGGGTCTTTCCAAGAACTTTCTTGAAATTGACCAACAATTGGCTATGTAGCATACATACAACCTTCTTTTCCCTGAAAATTGTAGTTCTTACTATACTATAGTAACATTATATGTGCTGTGACAGCTGAAAATTAGTCAGTGCATCAGTCACATGATTGTAAGAGCACATGCCAGTAAAAAAAAACACACAAAAAAAGGTTGCAAACTTTTCTGTAGCTTTATGTTGATTTGTGGTCTGTGCAAGTACAGAGGAGAATAGGATTGCCTCTTGGCCCAGAGACTTGAGGAAGGCTGCAGCCTGATAATGCATGTCAATGGCTTTACTAACACATTTGAAGTGCTAGTCAATTACTTGAACCGGGATCTTTTGCTATTCATGCTGTGTCACATCTACTGGACGTAAGGCTGCTCAGGATGAACTTGATGAAAAGCGTATTTTAGGTTGAGGAAGAGAATCATGACCTGAAGAATATGGATATCGGGAAAATCTAGATCAAAAAAATAGAATACAAAGCACATTGTAATCCATATTGACATGCCTAGTATGGCATCTTTTCTGTACACTAGCAGATGACAGACCAAGTAACTTAGGGAAGATGTGCAACGAGAAGAAACTGCAATGCTTTCTTATCCATATCCTGGCAACAGAAGTTTTCATTTTATTATTTGGCTTACGTGAGTGACTGCTCTATTTCATAGGAGCAGAGAGCAGTCATATCAGATAGAAGTGACACTTCTGTGGAAGGGCAAATTTGGAAAGAAAGCATAATGTAATAATCTGACAGTGCCCTAGTATGAACTCTGCAAATGCCAGCTAGTGACTGCCTACAGACAGCAGAACACATTGCCCTTTTCCTGTCTTTTGTCAGCTGTTACCTGAGATGTAAGCCCCTTCAGAATAAAGTGCAAAGAAAATTTACCAATATTAGTGTTACTTTATGTGCCATGAATATTTCATTTGCCTGCATTTACATGAGTGTCTGATTATTGTAACAGTTTTCAGTTGATTATGGTTTCTATTTTTTAATGTTTCTTATGGTCTGTAATAAAAGAAAAAAAATGAAGTTTAAAATTAATTTTGTTGTTCAGAGTCTAAGAAGGACCAGTTAAAAATTTCTGCCTCAGTGGCAGTAGATTGGTTATCAGAAAGGCTGTCTATGTTTTCTAATATTCTTGCCTAGGGATTTCTCAATTAGCAAAGGTAAAATAACAGTGACTTCTGTCCCCTCCCCTTTTGTTTTGGTTTTTTTTTTCTTAGTTAATCAAAATGTATTGTGGAGTCTAGGTATGAATAAAATGCTGCTGTCCTAAGATACAACACTTTGCAACCATTTTGCACATTTGATAGCATATGCTTAGTAGAACAAATTCTGAGGGCTATAAATTAAAACAAAAACACTTGTTTAATAAATTCATAAATTAGCCAGTTTATGTGATATGGAATATTTGCTTCCTGATAGGATGAAGTATGGCTTGTCTGTATATCAGTGTCCAGTTGTCCCACTCTCAGTTGTATCACAAATTTCAACCTGCACCACAGTGCAGTATAGAATCACTGTTTTAGCATGTTTTAAAACCTGTTATGGTTAAGTTTAGGTGAAAGCAGCGCACCTAGGGGGAGTTTTCATCCCCAGTCACCTAGGTAAAAAGTTGGTGCACTCTAGAACAATGAGATTGCAGTCCCTAACAGGTGTCACAGCCCTCACAGTCCTTCCCAGATGCGGAGGTGCTGTGGATTCCTAGCCCTGTGTCCACACAATAGTGAATCTGGTACATGCTCCCAGTAGGCACATGCACAACATGCAGACTCAGTTTGCCACTAACACACCAAGACAGAATTATGATTTTACAGGTATCACATACACATGAATGTTGTTCACATAAATGTCAAAAAACCTAAAGACACCATCCTGATTTCTCACCACTAGTGAGAAATTTAGCTAGTAGTTCTGTACTGAAAAATACCCACGACCTTTTATATGATTTTCCTAAGGCAGTTAGATCTTAGGCCTCTACTTCATTCAGTATACAGTCCTCAGAACTCTTGTTCTACTTGCTGGCAGCTCTAGATTGAAGTGCTTTTATGTCTTGCACCCAAACCCCATGGGCCTGGACCTATTGTCCAATTTACAGGCTAGGTAATAGGTAACTTTGAAGTGCTCCAGTATCTTGTACATTTACACAAAGAATTGAGACCACAGTCAGGAAAACCATTAAAAATTTTATGAAGTACAACAATGCTAAGTGCCAGGTCCTGCACTTGGGTCACAACAATTCCATGCACTTCTACAGGCTGGGGGTGGAGTGGCTGGAAAATTGCCCATCAGAAGAGGACCTGGGGGTGCTGAGCATGAGCCAGTGTGTGCCCAGGTGGCCAAGAAAGCCAGTGGCATCCTGGCCTGTATCAGCAATAGTGGGGCCAGTAGGATCAGGGCACTGATCATCCCACTGTGCTTAGCATTGGTGAAGCTGCACCTTGAGTCCTGTGTCCAGTTTTTCATTCCACTCACTGCAAAAGGACACTGAGAGTCCTGGAGTGTGTCCAGAGAAGGGTAATGGAGCTGGGTAAGGGTCTGGAGCACAAGTCTTATGAGAAGCATCTGAGGGACCTGGGAGTGTTTAATCTGGAGAAAAGGAATCTAAGGTGAGTCATTGCGCCTTACAACTGCCTGAAAGGAAACAGTCTCTTCTCCCAAGTAACAAGAAGTAGGATAAGAGGAAACAGCCTCAGAATGCTCCAGAGGAAGCTTAGATTGAATATTTAGAAAAGTTCTTCAATAAGAGGGCTGTCAAGCACTGCACCAAGCTTCCCAGGGAAGTAGTTGAGTGGTTAAGCAACCAATCCTAAATCTGTGAAATAGAGTCTAATTAGAGGATAGAATGGCTGTGTTGGTCAGTCACAGATACCAGTCAAACAACCAGTACTGACCAGCACCTTGATTATGGGTGACTGGCATCTTTTTAGCCTTTTTGTCTCATATCTCCTGTGCTTACTTTTCTCCCATCCACTTTTTTTTCTCTTCTTTGCTCCAAAGCCACTCTATTCCTAATATTTTTTCCCCATTTTTACTGGAGTTTTACTACATCTATACCTAAATTTGTTATGACTCATATGGCTACTGGGATACTGTTGGACTAGCAAGGCTCTGTGACATAACACTCTTCCAATTAACTTGTGAATAATTTCCCCTAATTTAATGTTCTGTGAGATCTGGACATTCCTCCTAGCATTGTCATAGCTTTTGTCAGCTTCTTGCTATGCTGCTTTTTATCACTAATCAATTTCCCATGTAATGTCCTGTAGTTTCCCATGCTCTGTCCATTTAGCTAACCTCAGTTGAAAGCACAGTCATCCGGCTACATGCTTCAACAGGTACTACAATTCTAAAGGCAGATTTACTGACTTGCTACATATTGCCACACGTGGTACAGTTTACTTACTGTACACATACACATACAATTTTTTTGGCCTGTTTATCAATATGGAGAATTGCCCCTGCCTTTAATTTCATTGAGGAAAATCATTCCAGAGGGAAAATAAATAATTGTTACTTTTACTATCGTTTTCCTTCCACTCTCCTCTATTTTCTCTTTTTTTTTTGGATTCTAGCTGGACAGTGCAGCCAGTGTTGTGAAGGTTCATGCTGGTAACATATAAATCATGGTCTATGAAGTTTACAATGCTTGACAAACCAAAAGAGGGGAAATTTAAATTTTATTTTCTCACTTTTGCAATGGTGCTGTCCCCTCACTGAGAAATGCCAAAGGTTTTTGGCATAGACTTTTTTGGAAATACATACTCTTAAAGCATGTTTGCAACCCTTACAAGGACTCATAGCTGTGATCTAAACATTTTTTTTCCTGAGTGCACACTTGCAACAATGATCATGCAATGTGGCATTTCAGTAAGTTCTCTTAGGTTCATTATAACTACATCTTTGATGGATCTGCACTTCACAGTGTGGCAGGTAAATGATGGTCCCTTTTTTTCCTTGAGATGGAATCGTCCTTTGTCTGGCAGTAGTAGTCTTCCAGCTCTTGGTACCCTGATTCCTGCTAATTTTCTCTTGAGCTAATATTGATGATTGTACAATTTTGGCCTTATGGCTTGTTTCAACTTTCTTAACTGATAAGGTTTAAATTTGTGTTGCTGTGTAAGTGAACCTGTCCGTGTGACTACAAAATAATGGCCTTTTAGCTCTTCAACCATTATTTTCTCCCTCAGTTAAAGTGGGCTGAGATCACAGAGTTGAGCCTCATGAAGCTGGATTATATTGTGAAGCTGATAGTTAGCACTGAGTGGGGTTTATTCATTTTTCTGCTTTATTAATGAATGTATTGGTTCTTCAAAAATAAAACAGCCTTTGTTTACCTAAAGAAAAAGAAATATAGCAGTATTTATGGACTTGATTAATTATAAATAGTTGAAACTTCTCTTCTTTAGAGTTAAGAAAATTGTTATTGTGTATTGCATGCGAAAAGGTTCACTCACCTCTTGCTTGTAATTATTTTGTTTAAATTAAAATGTCAGTACTTTGTGATTAAAAAGCTGCCTACAGGGAATGCCTGTAATAAAAGCCTTCCTTCTCTGTCTTCCTCATTTTGATGTTTAGCTTTTACTTTAAGTTTTAGGGTAAAACAATTAACCTTTAAACAAAAAAATAATACTTAAAAGACAGTGAGAATATTCTTCGGCTTCAGTTTTCTCTGTTTAATTAGGTTTATACACTAGCACTGGCATAACCCTTCAGTATCCTCACTGCTGAGGTCTTAAGAGTGAAGAAGTCATCAAAGAAGGCAAGGAGAGATCATCATCACTCTTGTATAGAATATAGAAGTTATCACTCTTTATGTGTTAGCAGTTCACAGTGAAACTTGCAATACCATAATGAACAATTTACAGTTACATGATATTTATTTATATTATCATGTAACATGTTATTATACGATACCTTCTTTTGAAAGGAAAGCTAATCCAAGAAGACAAAAAATTAACTAACTAGATTCTAAGATGTCTCCATTCAAAAGACACTTAAAAAGCAGTTTTGAAAAAAACCAGGTAGATTTGGCTTTGCTCTTCTTGGGTGCCACATTGTCTAAATAGGATCCAGAAGCATGTCCAAAATAGTTCTTATTTTTTCTTTATTCTTAGTAGTAGCAACAAATCTATCAATTTATATATATTTCTTTTAATATATAATGGAAGTTTTACAGGCTTATGTATTCTGACTGCTCAGAAGTGCATTGTCATGATCAGATGAAAGCAAATGTTATTTTGAATGCTGTTTGTTCCAAATAAAGGTCTAAAGAAAAGCCTTTGGAAATTCCATCCTTCACCTGTACAGTGCTGTCAAAGCAATCATTAATAGGCTGGTGTTGTAAATCTTAAGTGTAGGAAAGTGTAGGAAGAAGTCAGAGTGCTAAACTCTTTTTTTTTTTTTTTGTCCATTTTGTCAATTTTCTTTCTACACTGCATTTGTCATTCTTCCAAAAAGAGAAGGCATAATTGGAACATGGTGGTTATTTCTATGGGCAGGTAGCTGACACAGGGCAATATTAGGGAGAGGTCGCAGAGGAAAAAAAATCAAAAAATGCAGTTAAATCAATAGTTTGTCTAATCTCTCAGTCAAAAATCTCTTCTGCCTTGTAGTATCAGCTCGGCTTTCTATTGTTACCTGTTTGTAGGTTTGCAAGATCTTTGAATTCCATTGTCCACTACATTTGGTTACCTAGATGACGGTTTCTTTCAGTGGGGAAAATAGAGGTTACTTAGACAAATGGGACTACTAACACACTTTGCTTCCGATTGGATTTTTTAAGTTTTGGTTCCCCCAGTCCTTCCATGTTGATGGATTTTGTCTGGCTATGGAGTGTGGAGGCCAAGCTAAACTCTCCCTCCTTTGTGAAGGTATTCAGATCATAATTGAAGGTGACATTCATAATCCCAGAGGCTGAAAGGTCCATTGAAGCCCTTCAAACCTTTATGAAAATGTCTTTCAATTGTAAGTATCCATCTCTCCTCCTTGCCCTGTAGCTTAGCTGATCAAAATGAGGGCAGTATTTTCAAGCTGTGCTGTAAGAATTCCTGTTCTGAATTCTGTAAGTGAAGAAGTCGAACTCAGCAGGCTTGACCAGAGAGAAGTAGAGATGAATTGTGTTACAAGATGGCAGATTTCCCTCCTTACCATTTACACTGTTACAAAATAACCTTCAAGTATATTTTTGAAAAATCGTCTTGCTTCTGCCTTCAAGGAATTGATATTATAGATATAGACAACAGAAGATGAATGTTATTCATAGTCAATGATTTTCGAAAGATTTAGATAAATGAATTAGGTAATACAAGAAAAAAAATTACTTTAAAAAACTTATTAAATATCCTTTATAGTATCAGGCTGGAATTCACTTTGTTATCTAAGTAAGCAATTCTGAAAAAAATTCAAGTTTAGAGACTTATGTTACCCATAGAAACAGGTAATAAATTTACCAACATCTTTATTGCTCATAAACATCTGCTACTTAGCTCTAGTCAAAACAAAATTCTTGAGGCAGCAAAGGAAACAGCTGCCACATCAAACCGAGTGTTGATGTTGCAATGAATTTTATTGATTTCCCTTCCTCATGCTCTCTTACATAACATATAACTCTTCAAAACCTACAATATACATTTGCTTGTTGAATAATTTACATATTAGACTTGCCTGTCTATGTGAAGCATACCGTAAATGCAAAGAAATCAATATATTGACTGGCAGAAAGTGAAACTACATGCTTCCACAATGTCTTTGATAGGAAAACCTGTGTAAGAAGAAATTGAAAATTTGAGCTGATTTGGGTGTATAGAAACTTTCCTTATAATAGTGACCAAGTCAAATATTTTTTAGTGCATACACTGACCTTTCTTGAAAATTTCCTGAATTGATATTTTTGGTCTGTTAAGAAAAAAACAAGCGTGTGAAGTATTTGCTTCCTTAAAAAAGGTTTTTTTCCTGGAAGGTGTTATTCACATATGAAAGTTCCAAAAAACCAAACATGGGGAAATAAGTTATGAGGCATTCTAAATGATCAGTCCTTTTCTGTGTCCATAGCATACAACACATTTCCACATTCCCTATAAAGAGGAAGACAAGTGCAAAGTCAGAATCATGGAATAATTCAAGCTGGCAAGCACAATATAATGCTGAATTTAGAACATGTTTCTTAGATTTTTGTCCAGTCAGGTATCTGTCTGATCACACATAAGAAAAGTACCTAAAAAATCCCTTTTTATTTTTCATTTTGCGTGTCAAGGGAATTGGTAGGTTACTGTCACTTGCTACCTTTGTCAGTGTATTTTGAGGAAATACATTACCAGATATTCCACAGTAAGAATGGAAAGAGAATTATTCCCTTCTCAACATTCTTTTGCTCTTCAGACTGAAAATTATTCTCTAGTCTTAATAGGAGGTGATTAAATT
Source organism: Leptocoma aspasia (assembly GCA_013399835.1). Classification (NCBI taxonomy): domain Eukaryota; kingdom Metazoa; phylum Chordata; class Aves; order Passeriformes; family Nectariniidae; genus Leptocoma; species Leptocoma aspasia. The sequence goes on from VXAX01006613.1 coordinate 597,544, forward strand.
AGGAGGTGATTCCTAACTGATCCCTCAAACAAGACAACAAGCATTAAAATTGAACCTCTTTCCAGAGTGGAGAAAGTTTTTTTCTAGATATTTCATAAGAATTTAGGGGACAGAATCTAATATTAATGATTTTAGTAAATTATGAAATGAAATGCTCAGGAAGCATGCATAAACATCTATAAGGTGGAGAAACTTCAGCCGGTCATGAAATTTGAGTCTGAGGAATATGTTCTCTGTCTGGGAGACAGAGATTTTCTTTTTCAAATTATTCACTCTCCAGAGTATAGAATCTTAACAACAAGAGCTGAAGGAAAACTAGTTAATCATCTTGCCTCTCTTCCCCCCAGAGGATAATTTTTCTGAATGCTTCTCAAGCCTCCCTTCTTCCCCTCCAAACCCCCTTATTTGAAATTTAATTTTAATTGTCTAAGGCCTAGAAGGCAGAAATCAGGAGAAGTAATGGAGCTTCTGTGACATCTTAATACAGTCTCACGAGTCCTAGTTAAATTACAACAGTGCTATAATCTATCCCTCAGAAAAGAGAGCATAGACCTGATGTAAAGATGTGTTTGCATAAGGATCAAAGGTTTTTTGTATTTTGTATGTGAATTTTGTAAGCTAAAACTTAATTTTTCAGTGTATAAAACTACCCAGTGGAGCAGGAGCATTACGTATAAAATTCTTCCAAATACATGTGGATGTGGTTGAGAGAGAACCATATTTCAGAGCCTTTGAAGTATGTAAACATACATCCTTAACAAACCCACTCACATTTGTTCCAGTGTGCAAAGCTAATCAATTGTACTATGGGACCTGAAGATGCCTTTGAAACCTGTCTGATTGACACATGTTAATATGCGTATCACTTGAGGATATCACTCTATCGGATTTAGAATCAAGACCCACTGTGTAATTCGATGGCTAATTTCAAAACATATTGGGCTGACATCCAAGAGATACTGTATTGTGGAATCACAAAAGCTTGGATGTCTCCAATTCCCGCAAATGAAAAACCAATACCTTGTTGATGTGATGGAATTTGGACCCGCTTGTCTCCAGATATCTCATAGGACAAAAACATCTACAAAAACCTGGGGCAAGAGGGTAAGTTTACCTTTATGCTCTGAGATTTTGAAGGTTTGGGTAGTCATTGACAAAATGAGTTGTCTCTATCAGTCGTGAGAAAATTTGAGAGGAACTGAGGTTTTCAAATTACAATGTATAAACTAGGTCTATAGCAGGAAACTGAGTTTCCTACAAAGTAGCATTCTGGCTTGACATTCTAATTTATCTCTCATTTACTCTTTCCTCTATGAATTATCTTGGCTACTATCAGTGAACATTGTTTTCAATAATTAACCTAAATCAGGACACTGACAAAATAATTTTATATGCAGCCAACTTACAGAACAAAGTAGACTATTTTTCACTGAGGATTTGATGTGATGTTGAAAAGTAGACTTCACTGATGGTTTTATGTCTTTTCATTCTTAAATAAAGAGAAAATCACAACAAAACTGCAGAAACATTTACTCCATTAGGTCTAAAAATACTTCTCTTTTGGGCATACATTTCTGTAAGATTGTTCTGAAATAACAAGACAAGATCACTTTTGCTCTCCATCTCAGTATCTGCAGCTTGAAGCAGTAACTGGCCTTTAAGAAAAAAACGTCAGTTTTCTAATCACAGTGAGAGATCATGATTCAAGATGCTGGTTGAAAAAGGCAATAAATCAGGATCTTATTACTGTCTTATAGACTTCAAACAATCTTTCAATCTGCTTAATTTCTTTTAATGAAAATTGTAACTATCTTGTGTTGTTTTAAATTTGGTATCCATCTTAATTGCCTCAGATGTGCTCAGACATGCTATATACGCTTTAGATGTGGTCCAATTTGACACTTTGGAAAGTGGAAAACACGATGGCCAAAAAACGTATTTCCTGAGCTCTCCAGACTATTATAGGAATTGGGATGAGGCAGCCATAAGCATTACAGCAACAGAGCATTTTAATCATTTTAGTCCTTAAAAGTAACTCTTAATATTGCAGAATGCATCTTCACCATAATCTGCTTTCTAATTGTTATCTGGAAGGTATAAAATGTATAGACCTAATTATATGTATAATGTATGAGTGTATATGTGTGTATATATGTACACACATATTACATATATATACATGCATACATACACACATAATAGACAGGTATATATAATATGTATAACCTTTATCTCTCCCCATGGCCACATTGTTTCTATTCAAGTAGTTTTGTCTAACTTGTGAATGCTTTCATGGTTTTTTCTTAGTTCTTCAGTTATAGTTATTCTCTAGAAGTCTTCAATTACACCAAAACATATTGTCTTAACATACATTAAAGTGATGAATTTATATTTTCTGAGGCCAAAATCACAAAACAACTGTGAAGATAAAGTAGTCAAGATAATATATGGTGATTTCTTATCTACCAAATTTGTCTTCCATGGTCCTGAGGAGTATCTCCTCAATGCTGGTCTGCATCAACCATCTCCATTTTTTGTTTAACAACCTGCCTTTTGACACATTTGTTTATGATGTCTCTTTACATAAATTGTCAGCAGTACATCACCATGGCCTTGAACTAATCTGTCTTTTTTAAGCTTTTGTCATCTTTCTCTTTCATCATGCCACAAAAAAATTATTTTAGAGTATAATCTACTGGTAGTCTGGAGTCTTCCTCTATTTATGTTCTTAGCAAAATTTTGCAGTCAGGGTTTGAGATGTGATGCTATGCTGTTGCTTATCAGGTCAAAATTTTACTGTGGTCAGATTTACTTCATTTTTGTTTCTATATTTATAACTGACATAAGAAAATAAAAGACCAGAATAATCTGAAAAGACCAAAAATTGCAATAACGTCACAAACAGAGCTGGCAAGAAAAAACTCTGACAAAATATAGATCCCAAGTTAGAGCCAAAGCAAGTGTCAGAATACTTGAACAGTTTGTACAGTTGTATTTTATGTATTTAGGCTTTGGTAATCCTCCAGACCACAGAATCACAGAATATATGCTAAGTTGGAAGGGACTCACAAGGATCATCAAGTCCTTAGTCCAAAAGATCATCAGTCACATTGCATGTGTCTGGGAGCACTGTCCAAACATATCTTGAACTGCGTCAGGCTGAAGCTGTGACCACTTCCCTGTGGAGCCTGTTCCAGTGCCCAGTCACCGTCTGGGTGAAAAGTCTTTTCCTAATACCCAACCTAAACCTCCCCTGACATAACTTCAGGCCATTTCCTGGGGTTCTGTCACTGGTCACCTGAGAGAAGAGATCAGTGCCTGCCCCTCCCGTTCCCCTCATGAGGAAGCTGTAACTGCAGTGAGTTCTGTCCTCAGTCTCCTCCAGGCTGAACAGACCAAGTGACCCCAGCTGCTCCTCGTACGGCTTCACCTCGAAGTCCTTCACCATCCTTGTTGCTCTCATTTGGACACTGTCTAATAGCTCAATGCCTGTTTTATACTGTGGCATCCAAAAGTGCACACAGGGCCCAAGGTGAGATCGCAGCAGTGATGAGTAGAGCTAATATTGATCACAATATAAGCCTTATTAATAATTATAAATCAGTTCTCTTAAAAGAGTTTCTTGCAAGTGCTTTGGGCACATGGCAATTGAACTACAAATATAGATAGTTCAGAACTTCTGCAGAGTTTCTATTCAAAAAATTCTAACTTGATTATAAATAGCACAAAAATCTATCTGGACTTCAGCAATATGGTTGGTTTAGCTTGCTGGATTTCCAGAAAAGCAAAAATATGGGAACATAGGTGGTCAAGGCCACAGAATATGGGAACTGAGTGATCAAGGCATGCTGACATAGTGAGTGTGCTATATTTTACATTATAGAGGAGGTGAAGAAACTTTTTTTTCTAGATTGGTATCTATGGAAGCATCTGAGTTTAAAAGACATTCTGCACACCTGAACTCTGTCAATGTTACTCATGTCTTGTTAAAGACTGGTTAGTTCAGATGCCAAATTTGCTGAGTTTTCTGAGTTTGATGTTCAGGTTGTCAACAGAATTAATCATACCTGGGGTCACTAAGAATAAATTTGATGAAATTACAAGGACCTAGTTGTAAAGCCCCGAAATAACAACCCTGGTGATGTGAGGTGTATTAGTATTAGATTAGATTAGCCTGTTAATTCACCAGTTCATCCTGCAGAATAACTTCTATTTATTTTTATGTTTTCTAATGGCATGTTTGCATGTCTGTATCTCCTTTGCATTAAAATCTTCTTGAAAAGCGAACAAAAACTAAAGCTGCATTTAAATATTCATTTGAAAATGACATTTCTTCAGGGAAATCGATTATAATGAGCAATGTTTACTAAAAGCTCTTAATATAATTGGTTACACATAAACAATTTGAGAAGTTCCTAGCTGCACTCAGCTTGCAGCTCATTTTCTAGTCATTAGCTCTTTAACAGTAGGGGTTGTAATAAAAGATCAGTCAAATAACTACCACTGACTTGTACACTAGATGCAGTGTAAAATGTCTGTTTTGAGGCAGGAAATGTCTTTCTTTTCATGAGTAAGAACTCTGCATTTTATTTTTGTTGAACACTTTTGTTAAAACAGTAGGCATCACATCACAACATTTATGTATGTAGAGTTAGTATGTCACTCATTTTCAGTGTCAAAAGCCACTCATTGTTCAGATGTTTATACACTGGAAACAGGTATTTGATAATCAGCAATCCTTATGTGTCAGCTAATGACTAGTGTTGGTTGCAAACTATGTTGTTTAGAGTGTAAATAATAATTTATACTGAGGGACAATAAGAAAATCAGATTTATGTAATTGCTGTGACACAATAGTGTGTTATTAAGTCAGCATATGTATATAGTATTATACATAGGTATATACGTATTGGTATGTATGTGTGTTTGTGTACAAACAGTACCTCCGGACTATATATTTGGATACAATGTACCTGTGTGATGTCTTGCCTATATTGTTCTTTCAGTTAACTGGGCATGTAAAAGCTGACGAGGCAAAAAAACCCAATCTTTACCTTAACTAATTATCAAAGAATCCCTTAACTGGGACAGACAGCTCAGAAACATATATATGAACAAGCACATGTAACTTCTGTTTTGTTATAGTCACTCTCTGGGGTTCCTTTCCTTTTCCTTCCCCTATTCTTTGAATACAAAAACTTTTGTGTTACTGAGCAAAACTTTCTTTGAGGTCAATGGAATGTCTCACCATAAGGATGACTGCAGAACTCTTTTGCTATCCATAACATTTTTATTTAGCAAGGGTGATTAGGCAGTAATATTTTGTGTCTGCTTATAGGGTAAAGCTAGTTGCAGCCTTAGAGGTCTTTCAGGGTTCCTGGCACTGAGGTTCTTGAGTGCTTCCTGTACAATTAAAAAAAAATCTAAATTTTAATTAAGAACTCTATGGTCAATATAAAATCATAATAACAGAATTCACAAGTGCATCTCAGATTCCCAGAGTCAATAAGGTTGGAAAAGACCTTCAAAATCATCAAGTCAAACCTTTGACCAAACACCACGAGATCAATTAAGTGCCATGGCACTAAGCGCCATGTTCAGTAATTTCTTGAATGACTTGCAAGCATGGTGACTCCACCACCTCTCTGGGCAGACTTTTCAAATCCCTGACAATCTTCAATGAAGAAATTCTTCCTCTGTCCAAACTGAACATCCTCTGATGCAGCTTGAGACTATTTCCTCTTGAGACCTTTTCCCTGGTAGAAGAGGCCAATCCCCACCTGGCTGCACCCTCCTTTCAGGCAGTTGTAGAGAGTGATAAGGTCACTCCTGAGACTCCTTTTCTCCAGGCTAAACAATCCCAGCTCCCCTAGTTGCTCCCTGTCTGACTTACTCTCTAGATCCTTCATCATCTCTCTTATCCTTCTCCAGACATGCTTCAGCACCTCAGTGTCTCTCATGAACTGCAGGGCCCGGAACACAGCATTCGAGGTGTGGCCTCACCGTGCTGAGGTCAGGGGAACAATCCCTGCCCTGGTCCTGCTGGGCACTCTGTTGCTGATACAGACAGAGCAGGATGCCATTGGACTTCTTGGTCACCAGGACACAGCTGGCTCATGTTCAGCTGCTCTTGACCAGCACCCCTAGGTCCTTTTCTGTCAGGCTCCTCTACAGCCACTTCACCCTCACCCTGAAGAGCTGCCTGGGGTTGTTGTGACCCATGGGCAGGATCCAGCACTTGGCCTTGTTGAACTTCTTAGAATTGGCCTCTGCCCATATATCTAGCCTGTCCAGGTTCCTCTGCAGAGCCTTCCTACCCTCCAGAAAATCAACATTTGATGTCATCTGTGAACTTATAGAGGATTCACACAATCCCTTCATCCAGATCATCAATGAAGGTATCTGGACTGTTTTTAACCCAATGAAGGGAACACCTGTCCATGGGCTGCCAGCTTCTCCTGGATAATGCTGTGTGAGACTGTATCAAAGGCTTTGCTGATGTCCAGGTAGACAACATCCAATGTCTTTCCCTTATCCACTGGGTGTGTTGAGGAGTTATAAAAGGAGATCAGGTTTGTCAAGTAGGACCTGCACTTCCTAAACCTGTGCTAGTTGGGCCAGGTTCCCTGATCTTTCATTCTAGCTATCAATTCCTCTACAAACCTTCTACCTTTTAAAATCATGTGCAAATTTGTCCTCCATATATTGTTGATGCAGTAGGTGCATTGAAACCATGTGCTTATGTCAGTTAATATTCATAATAATATTCATAATAATATTCATATTCAATATAAATTATATTTGAATTTAATTATGTAAGATAGAAAGTGCCTGAGTCCTTTCAGCATGACCAGAACTTTTGTTCTATGCCTGTTATGAGCCAGGGCTGTAATGGCTGAACTTCAGCACAGTATGCTAACATTCCTGCTAGTATCCTCAGCCAGGCAGGAAATGGAATAAATCACATGGAGAAATATCAAATGATTAGTGATAACTAAATAAACAAGGTTAACTCTGTTTAGCACTTTTGCTTACTTGAAGATAGAATTTTTGTTAATTTATCAACCTGTTTTAGTCAGGTGATACAGTGTAGTGTTTTTTACTCACAGCAGCCTTTTAGCAGCCTTGTAATCTCTGAAGCAATGAGTTTCCATGGATACTAGCTTATTCCCCCAAGTTACTAATCGAAAGTGTCATATGATCCGTACACATTTGCAAGTGTTTGCATTTCATACGACTATTTGTAAAATCCCCTTTTAGACACAGATCGCATTCAACAGAAGTGCAGAAACATGTTTCCCATCCTAGAAGCAAAATAAAGTAATTTCCTCAAGTGACGGAGGAGAACTGGATTATTATTGTAAATGAGACCAATGAAATCTCTGGTATAAATGAAATCAAAATCTTTATCTAGTCTTCAGCTGACAGAGTAAGCTTGGAAACTGTTCCTCCAGTACATTCCAATTGTTTTGGACTGAAAACTGCTTGATTTTCTTGAGTTCCTATCTGGTTTCCTCCAAGTACAGAATTACTATACTTTGGATTTTAACATCGTAAGGCTGATGTTGTAACATATTTGTAACAGTAAATTTTCATTAAAAGAAAGACAGCCAACACCACCCTTCCCCCAATAAAACCACAGCAACCTAAGCATCAGTTCTTGTTGTTAAGTTTGTGTTTTTCTTTTGGATATGGAAAAATCCACAGGATGAAAATGGTTTGTTAAGAGTGGAAACAAAAAAATAACATTTTTTGGTAATAATAATTAATTAATATCTGCAGTTCTCCTAGGATCAGAAATATTTGTTATAATTAGAAAGTTTCAACTCGCTAATATGAAGGCTGTTATAGGAAGTTCCTTCTGACAAAAATGGGTAAGATTATTGGCAAGGTCATTGCTGTTCCTTAGGGAAGTCAGCTATCCATTCTCAAACATCTCCACGTATGTGCCAGCATAGGTTTTTGTGTGGCCATGTGACAAGCCAGATTGATAAATTGATCTGAGTTAGCAACATGTTTGGGAAAAAAATAGATTTTGCATGGTGTTTTTCAGGCCTATCACTTTGTGATCTGGTTTGTTACTATTCAAGTACCTGTGTTGCCTAGCAGTGTATCATGTCAAAAGGGAGAAAGAGGAGTTTGTGAGACTTAGGTGGAAAAAAAGTCTTATATACTGCAAATTCTAATGAGGTGACTTTTGAAGCCTTTATGGCAGGCTTCAGAAGTAAGAGGCATCACATTGCACTTGGAAAAAAAAGCTGTTGTTTGCAAGCTAAAAAACCCTATGCTGTTATAGTTGCAGATTCTAAATTTAAGAACAAAAACTGAAAGCATGTAATCTCTATCTGTATAGATAACATTGAATGATGAGATGACACTATCTGCAATTATACAGACATCAATTTTTTGAATTAATAAATCTCACATTTTAGAGGTTGCTGTTTGCCAGTTTTTCCCTCTTATACAAAACCTGTCACTGTAGCTTTGTTATTTATACATGTTTTTTTTCTCAGTGTTCTTTGTCTATAATTACTTTTTGGCAAGCATGCCACTTCAGGTAGAAATATATCAAACACACATATGAGCAGTCCTTTGTGACTTGGAAATGTAAGTATTGCAATATTGATACCTTTTTTGAATGTAAGCTCTCTTAAGGAATGATCTTTACAAACACACAAATTTCTTTCTTCTGTAAACATCTCTATTTCTTTCACGTTGTCTGTTCATAAGTCAGACCAGAATAATAGTCTTCTCAGCTTCAGTGGATTATTTCCAAGCTTTGATCAGAAAGTGAACACTCTTTGCTGAAATGTGAAGCCTGCCAAGGTTTCATGTAGTAAAACTGTTCTGTTCAGGATTTGCTGGTTGCCCATGCAAGTGTAAGGGCATATCGATCAGCGGACATACAGTGGGATGAAATTCAGCATGAGAACACAATGTAATGGGAAAGCTTCAATCCATTATTTTCTTTAGGGTGAACAGGGAAAGATCCATAACTATATAACTATATAAGTATATATATATATATAAAAATATATAAATCACTTGTTTATTTGAATCCAGTGTGAATTTACTTGTATTTGGTGGTTGTCTTCATTAAAGGAGAGCTGTGAATCTACATAATTTTGCCCTTCTTTCAAAAAACACAAAGGTGTGTGTATGTTGACCATGTAACCAGGATGCTTATCTCGCTTGTTTGTGTGTGGAAAACAGGAACTGTTGAAATTCTTGGATAAAACAGACAGCAGAAACTAACTATGAAAAAATAAATCTTCCTTCAATAATATACATGAAGGTAGGACTGGGCTTAATAACTAGCCTTGTTTTTTTATTTCCATGCTAATGTTAAACTTCAGAGAAGTCAGAAAAATAAGAGAAATTCTACAGAACAATATATGGAAATACCTTGAAACAACCATTTTCTATCTGGTGTCCAAACTAAGAGGACTCACTTTTTCTGTGTGTGGCATGCCTAGGAAAGATTAAGAATAAAAGATTATTTCAAATGCTACACTTAAAATAAACATTTTCAGAACTCCCATAAGAAATTGCAGAACTTGCAAAAATACCCAACAAATGGAAAGGTATGTGTAAAATAAATATATTTCTGTAGTCTAGGAAATTTTGAACATTCATAGTTTTTCTATCTGAATGGAAAGATTTTCTCAAGATTTTTCTCAAATTTCATATTTGAATTCAAGTGTTAATCTATTGCTTCATAACAGAAGAAAAAAGAATTGATATCAAAATGCTTAAACACTGGGGACAATGGATAGAAGCGCAATGGATACTGAGTATTTGGTTTTGTCTTAATTTTTCTTATACTTAAAACTTTTATTGCACAATTCCCATTCTTTACTCCATGGATACTTTGGATAGCTGAAAATACAAAGGAATCTTCTTGATTTTAATCAGTAATGGCTGCTGAACCTTGGCATTCCATCAATAAGTGTTCCACAACGGTTTTGAAAGGTCACATCAGATTATCTAATCTTCATTGTTTCTTTATCAAGTTTACATCTTATGTCAACTTTAGACTTAGTCAATGGCACTGACTTCACATAATTTCCCTTCTTGGCCAGAATATGAACCTTCCAGGCAAGAGTCATTTCTACAGGGGAACATATTTTGCTTTTATCAGGTTTAATTTGCTGAAGTTTCAAGCAGAGTTCTGAAGAAGACTGATCATTCACTCTAGCTCTTAATTTTTGTCTGGAATTCTAGAGTTGAATGAAAAACTCTAAATTGTGCCTAACATCAAAGACATAACTGATAAAGCGGATTGTGATTAGGACAGCAGCCTGAACCCAGCTGTAGCAAAGTACAAAAGGCATATAAGATATAACATATATGGACTTTTTTTCACTCATCTCTCAATCTCAGTCTTATTGTAGCTGCTTGTGGGAGTTCCTGAGACTCGAAAAAATGCCTATCCTTAGCCAAATGTGAGAAGTTCCTCAGCTGAGGTGATGGAAAGCTGCTGCTTGTCTTGTAGGATCTGTAACAACATGTTATTATATCAGAATATTTTATTTCCCTATGTTTCCATTGAGAGGGCAAGGCAAGGAGCTTCTTTTGCACTGAATAAAGAGAAGATGGAAAGGAACTAAGTGAATATCAGAGTCCTTTTCAATTCTGTAATGCTTCAGGTAATCAGATGCTTTTGTACCCTCTTTCTCTACAGTGAAGTTTATAGAGGAAATTGTTTGTCTTTGATAAAAGATGAAACATGTTTTCATTACCAAAACAAATATTTTAGTTAATTTATTAATTTGGTTACTTCTTAAGCAACTGGAAAGATTTAGTCTCCTGTAATTCCTTCAAGGGAACCTTAAGCAAATGATAAAGGAGAAAAATTGTAGAAATAATAAAAACTTTAAAAACACAAAGGAGCCCTCATTATTTATTCTGTCATGGATGTGCAGAGCACTGTCCTTGCTCAGGAAAGGAACAGGTGAAAGGACCATTTAAAAAAAACAAAACAAAACAACAACAACAACAACAACAACAAAACAAAAACCAAAACAAAATGAAAAAGAGGAGAGGGATTGCCTGAAAATTATCGAGTGCATAGTTAATGTTTGGTAAGTCTATGCTGAGATCCCTCTATGGCAGGTAATGTTAGAAACAGAGGTTAACAAAGTTGAATCAAGCAGATTTAATCTCTCCATCCTTGCATATTTAGATCAGGACAAACTGGTGTCAATAAAATTAAAATATTCTTTTCTTGATGCTGAGGGGAACATCAGGTGTTTCTGAGTCCCCACTGTATCCCCACAGACCAAGCCAGTCATTTGTTTCTCAAAGGGATGTCATAGGAGTTTTTCCTCAGCTAAGAGCTGCTTACTCTATTAAGAGAACAATTTTTGAGAGGAGAGTGATTATTATGTGAGTGTATTTAATAAACAGTGGGAATATAAATGGTCAGATTTTATTGGCTGATCAGTATTCTATTTTGATTAGTATTCTTATGGATCACTTGTAAAAGAAGTAAAAAAAGGTGTCCCATATTGTTGCTGATATTGTGTCAGAATCGCTTTCCTTTAAAACAGGATAATGGAAAGTGTTACATTCAAGAGGTATAGAAAAGTGGAAGTCTTAGGTAAGGAACCACTGCTCCTACTCCAGACTTCCTCATCTGAGTCAAGTCAGGTTTTTACTATAGTTAAGGATGACTCCCAGTAAGATCAAATTAAACCAAATACCTTTGAAAAAATCTTTTTCCTAATCCTCAGTTTACTCCATCTTCTTATCACTAAGGGATAAGCATTATGGAGCAAAGGTTTTATGAGAAGAGGAAAGTATTTAGATTGGTGCCTGAATGCAAAGGGATCAATTGCTCTTCATAGCTTACAAAAGCAGATGATACCTAGCAAAAATTTTTGGGGACGAGCTGTGGCATAAATGAGAATGTAAATTATTTTATCATCAAAAAGTGTGTGATATTTTTCTCTGCATCTCAAAATATTAGCCTGCCACAAGGTTTAAAGTCAGTTTAACAAGTTGATAAAGAAAAGGTGTATCTCACTAACTACTGAATAGACTAATTTATTGGCATAGATAAAAATCACCTTTCCAAAAAGCCAGTTTCATAACTGAGTAAGAGGACTGCCACACCCAATGTTAGTGAGAGGGAAGTTTTGCTTGCAACTTTTCTAAGAGGGAAGCTGTCAATACTGTGCTTTAGAAGACACCCAAGCAGAGAGACAGGAAACATGTGGAATGCAGGTTTTGCCCTGCATGACTCATAAAATGTAGCTCTGGTGTAGTTTCTGTAACAAGGTTTTTACCCAAAAATGTGAGATTATTACTTTAAATGGCTTGTGGCTGACTTCTTAGATAATACCTATAACTTAGATTATGTTTTTCAGCTCTCCTTTTTGCTCTGCTATATTTTCTTAGTTACTAACAGCAGTTCCATACCAGAGGCTCATCTTTTCAACATAATTTTCTGTTGGTTCATTCTCATTTCTTACAAAGGGCAACACTTTAGCATCTGTGTGCCTTCTGAGGAATAGAAAACAGATCTACAAGCAAAACAGTTGCACACATAGCAACTCCATTTCTACATCTCTGTGTTAATTTAAGGAAAGAAAATTGAATTAACACAATTGCAGAATGACCTTTAACTTTCCATGTATTGCATTAATTTACCACGGTAGACTTGTCTTTACAAATTTTTTTCCCAATGTTTGAACTCTATGCATTCTCTTGTCTAATGACTACTGGAAAGTACTTAGGTAGCTACTGGGTCACTGACTAAAGGGCAGCAACTTTTCAGATGACTGCCTATCACTATTTTGCACTTGTGGTATCAAAATCCACAGTATATTTTATCCAACAGCATAATGGTTAATACACAGAAGTTAGGGTAACAACATTGGTTATAAATTGATTAAAGAAGGAAATACCATTGGAAGATTAAAAGTCTCTCTGCAGTGTTTGTAACTTACAGCTGTTTCTCCACATGTGAGTTTCTGATTATCGTAGGGGGCAAGAAACTCCATATGTCTTTTAAAATTCATTGGCTCAATGATTTTATCCAGTGATCACTTTAAGCAAAGATCATGTTTTTCTCTGCACTGAATTCATAAAAAACTCTGGTAATTCCACAAGCTGTCTCTCTTCATCATCCCCTCACTTTTCTAGTATTTTTTACAATCCTTTGTTGCTGATTGTAGTTTAATTCATAATACAAGGGACAATGAAGTATGTATATGTGCACTATTTGCTCATATATGCATATTCTAAAAATAGCCTGTAGAATAGTGATGATCATTTGTCTTGTGCCTCTTATTGTGAAATTGGCAGTCATCAGTCACCGAGAATTTTGCTAAAGGTCCAAATGAAATAAATCTTACAGTTATTAAAATTACCTCAATTTCTAATGTTGGCATTGTAATGCTCTTCTCAAACACAAACATGTTCTTCATAGATTTATAGTTAGGAAGGGCTTGAATGGAAATATCTTGAGTATTTTAAAAAAATCTTTGTTAATGTACTAATAAAAAAATTGAGCTATGCAAATAAAACCTAGAAGCCTTAAAAATAATAAAAAAGATCTGGTTTAGTAGCTTTGCTACAGGCTAGCAAAATAACAGCTTCTGAAAAAACTCAGACTTGTTTTATGATCAATAAAATAAGGATGTGGAGGCAACTGAGAAATTAATGTACACACATATATACTTAAGTGAACAAAAACATTCAGATAGCATTATTTCCTTGAGCTGTTTTCTTACCGCCGTCCCTCCAGTTTTCGTGGGTTGCCTGATTTATTGTCAGAACAACCCTAAGAATAGTTTTGCTAGGAATTATGGCCAAATTGCAATCTGATAAGACCCCTGAACGAATTCAAAAGCTGCCTTGGATCCTGATATGACATTGCACTGCAGTTCACTTGGCACATTGCTTGCACTGATTTTCAGGAGTAAGTCCAGCAGCTGACACCCATCTACATCTTTGCTGGGGAACATTTTCCAGAAGCAATGGAACTCCTGAGAAATATTCACACTTCATTAGTTGGTGATTTAGTTTTTCATTTATATCATTAAATAAAGTGCTAAAACCAGTGTGAGATTTTCACTGACAAGTGTGTTCCTTCTGACAAGAGAACTGTTTTGTAGTTTGTTTCATCTCCTGTATCACCTCAGTGTGAGTGAAATTTCATTACCAGCTAGAAGAAATGAAACAGACATACTGACTAAAACACATTGTGCAGGTAAAAGCACACTAAAGTAGTGTTGCAAGAACATTAATGCTGTGTAGAGGAACCATTATCACACAATTCATTCTGATGTTGGAGTGTCCACTACAGAGATGCTGCATACCTACAGAATTCCTAATGCTGTGAAGCCAAACTGACATTTTAAGTGGCTGTGTGATCAGTATCTTGACCTGCACAATTAGATGACCTACTCATCAGCCCAGTAAGGACAAAATTAAAGTGTCACTGCAGGTGACTATATCTCCTTCAACAATAGGAACAGAATGTTCCTGTTGTTAGAAGTCTTTGCAAATATTTATAACCCCTAATCCTCTATCACCTGCATCAGACCTTGCCACTGTGTGTGATCATGTAACACGTATGTTCTTGGATGCCAGTATTTAAGTTGTACTTCTGCAATTTTGAAAGGTCCTTTCAGTTCAGTGTGTTTGAGCAATCTCTGCCCTCAGCTCTGCCACATGGATTTTGGTCAGAAGATGAGTTTGGGGAAATTTCTCAGCATCATATACTCTTAGCCGAAAATCTACAAAATTTGTCTTGTCCACACCTGCCACACCCAGATGCAAATATTTCTTTTTTATTATACCCTTTTCCTGTTGCACTGAAACTTGGGCCTGATCAGTGGATGGAAAGAGTTGCTGGTGTTGTGAGATTTTTGACAACACTTCTCTGACAAGTATAGACTTGTCAGATTATTTCAAGATGCTTAAATTTTAAATTTAAGCATTTTAATGAGTTAGAATTGTTACACCATTTATTAAGATCATATGTCCTCATCTGTTGCCAGTTAATATATTTTAAAGTAAAATTGAAAGACTGAAGATTCAGGAAAAACTGCNTTCTATACAAATTTTACAAAGTGGAATAGTAAATTTATCTGTAAATAAATTTATCATATGAAATACAGTGCTTTTATGGTTGATTTTAATTATTTGTATTATTCCTTATTTAATACATATTTGTATTTTTATCATGCATATTAATTATAAGTATTATAATTATAACAAGAGCATTAGTGAGAGCTGCTAATGTTGAGGGTAGCAGAACATGTCTGTAAGTAATTGTGTGTAAAGAAGACTTTATTCAATACCTTATTCTGGGAAGAAAGTTATTTAAGATACCTTTTGACTTATTTTCATATTGCTTACATATTAAAAATGAGTCTAAATAAACTCTTTAAGAAGAGTGAATCAAAAGTAAAGGAGAACTGCACAATGACTTCTCAAAAAACTTTTAAAAACTTCATCCTTAAGATACATCCATTTTAGCCTGGATTTCAGATTGGAGTCTCCAGGAACAGCTACTGGAGTGTGAACAGGAAACTGAAAGTGTCACTATCATATAGTTTTAAGCCTCCCATAAGGAGAATCAGTTTGTAGTTCAGAATTGGCTTGGTAGATAGAGATTTATTCTGCCTTAAAATTGTTATCTAATCTAAAATATTCTGTGAGGGACAGCTTTTTATCAGTGGAGATTATTGCATACGAATACTCAACACTGGAGACACTCAAAACTAAGATTCATCTAAAATACTGTGTTTTGCCTCTTATTTTCCTCATGTGTTAAAAGAAGTTTATAGATACCACAGAAATGCAAATCCTCTATTGATTCTTTTTGATTGAACATCAGATTTAACCAAAGTGTAGGGATTTGAATTCTGAAAACCTCTGTTAGCCAGGGTTTGTTTTTCTTTCAAGATTCATCCTCTTCATCATTTGATGGTCCTTTTCCTTCAGTCCTAATTTCTTTTAAAGCAGTGAATTTTGCCCAAGATTTCAGATTCTCAGGGCTAAGCCATAGGAGGGGCTCTGACCAATCTAAAAATCTTTGTGCCTTTCCATTCTGCATGCACATCCATCCTTCAAGAACACGTACAGAGGCCATAAAAAGTTTGAAAAGCATCAAATTTTATTGTTTCCCTTGTATAGATATTTTGCATTTAAGCAGTAAATTTTGTATTTTTTCTGCATGGATGAGATATATTGCACTCTTATGTGCGAATGTGTAACATCTAAAACTAGATCTGGCACTTAATCACAAATATTTGGTGCAAACTTTACATTGTTTGTCAAGACATTGTTAAACCTATTGCAACTATGGGTATCAAATCATCAGTCCTGAGTCTTCGTACAGAGCATCTAGAAAGCTGCCCACATGTCAGAGTAGTCAAGACTGGGCAGGCAGAA
Source organism: Leptocoma aspasia (assembly GCA_013399835.1). Taxonomy (NCBI): domain Eukaryota; kingdom Metazoa; phylum Chordata; class Aves; order Passeriformes; family Nectariniidae; genus Leptocoma; species Leptocoma aspasia. The sequence continues at coordinate 613,954 of VXAX01006613.1, forward strand.
TGAAAGGGAAGTCTGGCATAAGGTAAGAGTAGCAAGTTTCAAACTCCTGGGTCTTGCCTCAGCTGTTTACATAGATCAAATATACTCTTTCACGTATAACAGTCTAAGAGAACCATGAGGAAATAAAAATAATCTGGAATTTGTGGAGAATGGAACTTTATGAATGAGTCCAGAGGAGGCCAAGTTGATTAGAGGGATGGAACAGCTTTCCTATGAGAAAAGGTTAAGAGAATTGGTATTGTTCAGACTGGAATGGAAAAGGCTTTAGGGTGGCCTAATTGCAGCTTTCCAGTAACTGAGGGAACCTACAGGAAAGATGCAGAGAAACTATTTACAAGGGTTGGTCAGGACAAGGGGTAATGGCTATAAATTGAAAGACAGTAGGTTTAGATTAGATATTAGAAAAAAAATCTTTACTGTGAGTGTGGTGAGGCAGTGGAACAGGTTGGCCAGAGAATCTGGGGATTCTCCATCACTCAAGGCCAGGTTGGATGGAGCTGTGAGCAATCTGGTATAGTGGAAGGTGTCTTTGCCCAGTGCAGTGGGGTTAGGACAAGATGATTTTTAGNAAGACTGAAGATTCAGGAAAAACTGCATTTTACTATTGTTTTGCAGATAACACTGCAAAAGAAAATAACTGAAAATCTTAAAGTTAGTATTTTAGGAAGATGAAAGACAGAAAATGGACCCTGATAAACACTTCTATGTGAGAAACATTATATAGAATTGTATTATATACTTAAATAGTTTTTATATACCTTAACATTTATATTTTATAAAGTATATTTTATATACTTTTTATACATATTTTGCTATACACTCTATTTTGACTTCTACTGTGTATAATACATAATGTTTTTATATATACTAAAATAAATAGCATATTTTTTTATATAGTAAAATATAAAAGCATTTCATGTACTTAAATAATTTTGATTTTTCTTTGATATATTAATATATTTTTCTCAGTTTCTAAAGTCATAAGAACCAGGTA
>VXAX01006614.1:6311-50293 GCA_013399835.1 Leptocoma aspasia
AAGGGAAGGGAAGGGAAGGGAAGGGAAGGGAAGGGAAGGGAAGGGTATCATGCTAAAAAAGTATGCTGTAACAGTGAGCAGGATAATAAGTAAAAGTGAGCAGTCACAAAATACGCAAAGATATATCAGCTTAACTACACATTTCAAGCTTTTCCAAGAGTAAGGTAAGAAGTAGTAAGAAGTTCACCTAACATTTTTGGTAATTTTTATCTTTCAGAGATTTCACTAGCTTTATTTGCTCAGAGAATATGAACCTGTTGAATGAGACAGGTCATCAATTTATTGTGTGTTGTCATGTGGTTTAATCCCTATGGTTTGTTCTCTTTCCCCCTGTGTTGGTGGATTGGTCCTACGTTGTGTCCTCCCACCTGGTTGTCTGTTTTGTCCTGGTCCTGCTCCTGTTCCTGGCTGTCCCCTGTTCCTTCTCCCCACAGCTGTAAATCCCCCCACTAAGTACCCTCATTTGTTTGTTCTCCCCTTGCAACTCCCCCATTTAAAAGCTTCTGCACACCTTTGTTCTACATCTCTGGTCCCTGATTTTTGGATGGAATAAATCTTTGGAAACCACACCAGAGACCTCTCCCTTGTCCTTGCTCCTGTTCTTGGCGTGTACCCATCTGTGCTGTAGAGTTTCAGCCCCCACAGCTGAATCTCAGACTGCTCTGCTCTCTGAGAACAGCCCACTCTTGGCTCGGTGCTGAGAGCTAGCTGGGGGAAAAAATTCAGCAGTGTGTCAATTGTGTGTCCCATTATTTGCTTATTTTCTTGTGAATAAATCAAAGGGATTTTTCCACAGTTTTATACAATTGATAAATTGTATAACTTGGTGAATTATTTTAAAATTCAAACACATGGCCAAATTGCAAGTAGAATAGTACTATGTAGTTTTGGGATATTATTACCTTCTTTTTATGCATTAGTACATCTTTTCAATAAAAAAAAAAGCCCTGCCTGAATCCACTGATATTTTGAGGTAGACAAAACAGGCTAAATAAATTTAATGTCTTTGTCAAATAATCAGTTGAGGATTTCACCAAAATGACGGACATTTTTTCTTGCAATTTGCTTGAGAGTTGGTCCTTTTGAGTCTCAAGAGACAAAAGTGAAGGAGACTGTTCATCTATACAGTGCTGAATGTTTTACTCTGCTTATCAAAAGAAGCAGAAAAATAGTTTTAAAGGACGTTGGTTTCCGTCAAGTTAGAACAGGTAAAGTCCACACCTAGGGATCAAGGTAAAATAATTACACATATTTGAAACAGTTCCATATCTCCATGCTGGAACTTTTAAAATTTTACTACTGGCATTTTATACAGGTCTTCCAAAGGCAATATTTTTTAATAATAGGAAAAAGTCAGTGGTGAATATGCACTTGTTTCTATGTTATTTTGGACTTCTGCTATTTTCCTTAATTTTTTGTTTTTTTGCCATTTCTGTGGTTTCCCTAAATCAGCTATCCTGAAATAACTGATGAAAAGAAAACCTCAAGATTCTGCTCTTCCTCTGTCCTATGGACTTTTTTTTTCACATGTTAGGACTTGAAACTGAAAAATATAGTTTTTTATTTTTCCCTATTTAAGAGGGAGTGTTCTGGTCTGAAAGCAAAACCAGTGTGAGAGACTTTAATTTAGAAATACAATTTAATAGGAGAAAAAAAAAAATACATGCAATAGAACAAAAGAAAACCACTGTCAGAGTCAGAATACAACCTGGTACCCCACTAGTTAAGAGTGGTGATAGCAGTCCAGATGAAGTGGTCTTGTTGAAGTAGTGGTCTCGTAGAAAAGGTCTGGTAGTTCTTTTTCTCTGGAAACCAGTGGATAAGGGCCTCTTGTTCTGTCCCAAACCCCAGATTATATCCAGGTGGGGATGCTCAGCTCCCCCCCGCTGGGCAGAGCATCTCACAATGTTCCATGTATCATTCTATGAGTCATTCGTGGGTCCTTGATTGCCCATTAAACAGAAATGGCTCCCATAGGGAGTTATCTATGAGTCATGGGCAAGGCATTGATGGGCCCATTAACAGGAGATAGTCCGGGGGAAGGAGGCAAGGAAAACACTGCCCCTCCTGGTTTCAACAGCTCATGAATATGATAATAGAATACATACTTTTGGGCACATCTTTATATTGTAACCTAGGACAGGGAGCTAGACAGAGTACCCAAAAAACATGCAGCTGTCCAGGTTTCAGGCTGTAGGGAGTGCCTAAGCCTTTCACTGTATTGTAGCAGAGACAGAAGTTTTGTCAGATGTTACCAGGTGAGTGACCTGCTCAGCCTGGTAGCAGAGCTATGGGATGACATAAGAAAGGTTGAGTATTATAGGTTCAGAAACGGATATAGACTGAAGGAACCAAGAGGTTTCAGGAGTAGCCAAGAGTAGCCCCCAAAAATTTTCAAGAACAAGGGGTTCCTCTGTCCATCCCCCAGCAAGGAGCAGGTACAATTTGTGAAGAAAGGAGCAAATGGAGGGTAGTCTATGCTTGGAGTGGCAAACAAAATCCTTCTTTGCCCATCCCACAAAGTGCCTCTGCACAATAGATAGGAGGCTTTGTACATGGAAGACTAGCCTAAAGATGATGAAGATACTGTTACTTTAGAGGTGTCATCACAATCAGAAAGATCAATCCCCTGTATCAAATATGCTTCCAAGAGGAAGTGGACATGGCTTATAGTCATAAATTATTCCCTTCTAAGAGGAACAGAGAACCCAATATGACAAACAGGCCCAACCTACAGGGAGGCCTGCTGCTTCCCTCAGACCTGAAATAGGAAAGTTACCAGGAAGCTAGGAAGTTATTAATACATGGCTCCATAGCTTCTGTTGCCACCAAAATTTTGTGCTTTTGACAATGGAATGGCCTGCAAAGCACCAGGAATCCTGGCATCGGACCAGACTCCCCTTGCTTAGTGAGAGGGTCTGCACAGGAACTAACAGCGCTCATTGGCAGAGCTTTAAAATAGACATGAACCAGCCAACGAGCACTCCCAGCCCAGAAATCCAAGTGTGTCCCGGACTGCATCCAAAGCCCTGTGGGCAGCAGGGGAGGAAGGGGATTCTGCCCCTCTGCCCTGCTCTGGTGAGACCCCACCTGCAGAGCTGCCTCCGGCTCTGGGGTCCAAGCACAGGAAGGACATGGAGCTGCTGGAGAGAGCCCAGAGGAGGGACACCAAGGTGATCAGAGGAATGGAGCTCTTCTCCTATGGGGAAAGACTGAGAGACTTGGGGTTGTTCAGCCTGGAGAAAAAAAGGCTTCTGAGTGACCTAATTGTGGCCTTCCAGTACCTGAAGGAAGCCCACAAGAAATATGGCAAGAGACTATTCACATGAGCATGTAGTGACAGAACATGAGGGAATGGATTCAAAATGAAAGAGCGCAGGTTTAGATTTGATATTAGGAAGAAGTTGTCTACTGTGATGGTGGTGAAGCACTGGAATATGTTGGTTTTTTAGGGCAATTATATTTATTTTTCACATTCTTATATAAAGTCTACTTTCTTTCTGACTGATTTCAGTATGTCTCCTATTATTTTTAGCATGCAAATTCTAAATTGTCCTAAAAGCAAAATACTACATTCATCTTTTTCAAATGTAAAGCCAGGTTGTGCTGGTTTTGCATTGGAGCTACCCACAGAGGTGATTTTTTTTTCTGATAGAAGCTGCTAAAAGCTTCCTTTGTGCCTAGCAAAACCAATTGCTGGCTAGCTTTGAGAATAGGCATTTTAACAGCCAATTAAAAACTGGATCTGCCTTTGTGAGATTCACATTTTAAAACAAACAAGCCCCAGGAATTCTCTCTTTTCTTTCTGGCCTGGGAACAGTAATAAGGCCAGCCTGGCCCTCCTGTCTTGGCCAGGCCGGGCCAGGCGGGCTTTGCTGCAGGGCTGGACCCTTTTCTGGAGAGCCCACCGGTCCCCATCCTGGCCCGGCTGGGCCCCAGAGGCTGCTGGGTAGGGGGAGGGAAGGCCATGGGCCACTGAGTTCTAGCCTGGCTGCTGAGATCCTGGCCTTGCCCCCAGTGCGGCTACCAAAAAAACCCAGAGGCGGCTCTGTAGCCAGTGCAGAAAACAGCCCTGCTGCTGGAATTGAACTCGGCAGAGGCCAGAAACCAGCCATGCAGTCAGAGCAGCTGCTGCTGTTCTAGTCGGGCCCCTAAGATCCTGACACAAGCCCCCCAATGTAGTCTAAAAATCCATCACCCTGGCTGTTTCAGCTGCCACCTGGCAGGGATCACATGACCATCTGCAGGCCCCGAGCAATATAGTAACTCTTTCAGTACACAAATAAGACTTGCAGACCTTCAATTCTCCTTCAGATGAGCAAAAAGGACAAAGTAGATGGAAGACATGTAGAAAAACAACATAAAGACATCAAGGTCAAAAAAGAAAAGAGTCAAGTCCCAGATAGAGAGAGAATGAGGAGATACTTTAAGTTTAGACTAAAATCCTCTTGCAAAGCTATGGAGAATATATAATTGATACATCAGACTCCTTTTCCCTGTAACTCATTGAAAGTATAGAGAGATGAAGCATTCAAATTTTAGATATGAGCAAAGACATCTATGCTAAAGCAAGCAGATGTTAAAGTAGCTATGATCCCATGAGAAGTTTGAACAGAAAGGGAGAAAAACATGATGAAGATCCTTTGCCCCCAGGGAAAGAAGAAGAAGACCTCTGTTCCTAAAAATGAAGATAATCTCAGAGATAGATAAAGAGAACTTTTACTCTTAAACAGCTCATCCTTAAGATAGTACCCCATAAACTGATATGGCCCATAAATGCAGCTATGGGAAGGCTGTGAAAAGGTAAGAGGGACTACATGATTGCTAATTCCTGCGCAGCCTGCTATTCATGGAAATTAAAAGCTATGAGAGAACTGTTTTCTTGTGGAAAAGTCTCCATAAAATGACAAGAGGGACTTCTCTCCCTTAGTGAACTGAAAAAAAGACTGTTCTAGAAGTGATAAACTGACTGAATTGTATCTCTACATTAGTAGTGGGAAAGAAAAAGTTGTAGTGGGAGATGTTCTAAAGGTTTTATTCTAATTCTTATTATTCTTTTAGTTACTGTTAATAAACTTTTCTTTATACCCTTTCAAAGTTTTGAGCCTGCTTTGCCCTCCTCTTAATCCTATCTCACAGCAGAAAAGAAATATATTTTAGTAGGTGTGCTGGCCAAGCGCACCGCATTTAATTAGTGCATTAGCCGAGAAATCTCAAACTAACAAACCAAAACCACTACACTTGTGCTGAAAAAAATGCTCCCTGTAGTGATGAACTTACCATACACACACAGGCCCCTCAAAAAGCAAAATGAAAAAAGCATTGTTTTGAAAAGTGAACATTATTATTCTCACAAAGGTAACAGCCTGAGCTGAATAAAGAATAAAAAGCAAAACTTAACCGATGGTCTGATTTATATGTTTTTTCAATTTTCCTTTTGCAGCTTTGGAGAGTCAATATTTTTCACTCTCCAAATACAACACAATAATAACGTTGGTGGTCAAAGAATTCTGAAGCAACTGTCAGGGAGACTGAAATTATATTAATTTCAAAATACAGCTCTATACTCTGTTGAGATTTCTGTCAGCATGATTTTCAGATTGATTCCCTTTAGAAAACTCAAAGGATTGAGTTCAGACAAAAGACTTATAGAATCATAACATGGTTTGGTTTGGAAGGCATCTTAAGGATTTGACATACCGTCATAGAATTGTGTTTAGCATCATCTAACAAGAGGATAACTCTGCTGCTTTATCTTTATGCAACGAGAAAGTACTTGAAAACTACCATTTAATGCTTACCTAAGCACATGCAGTTTGTTAGATACAAAGTAATGTTTCTTGAGCAGTGCCCAGCTCCTCCAGGCAGGAGCAATAGAAAAAAACTATTCTGGCATCAGAGTCTGGTTGATTAATATAACGATATTGAGATAGTATATATATGTGTACATGTGAATATGTATACATACACCTCATAAACTGCACTGAAAAAATTCTGTAATTTTTATAGAATTATAGTATCATAGAATGGTTTGGGTTGGAAGGGACTTTAAAGATGATCTCATTCCAAGATCTTGCCAAGACAGGGACATCTTCTATTAGACCAGGGTGTTCAAAACCCCATCCAGCCTGACCTTCAGCACTTCCAGGGATGGGGCACCCACAGTTTCTCTGGTCAGCCTGTTTCAGTACCTCACCATCATCAGATTAAAGAATTTATTCCTAATATCCTAATCTACCTTATTTCAGTTTGCAACCATTTCCCCTTGTCCTGTCACTACATGCCCTTGCAAAATGTCCCTCTACAGCTTTCTTGCAGACTGCTTTTGGTACCAGAAGACTTTAAAGCTATTTATAGTCAGAGAAATTTTTCATTTTTCCCTACCTGTTCACTTTTAGGATCAAGATCTATCTACATCCTCTACGGGTATACGTTCTTGAATTATTACTGCCTAAAAAAGTAAGTAAGGTAAAATTGTAGGACAATTTTGAGCATGTTAAGCAGCAGTTAAAAGAAGTTGCTTCTATCATGTAGCTAATTATGCAATAAGGTGTTTTCTCTGAAGTGGTTTGATTTTGTTCTTACTATAGAATCTCTTAAGTTAAAACAATAATGCAAGAACAAAACCTAGAAAAAACTTGCCAGGTATTTCTGATATTTCTGTTGACATTAGCTTGAAGCAAAAAAAGCATGAAGGTAACATTGTGATGACAAATCACACTTTTATTTTAATTAGTATTTTACAAGGGATAATTATATTGTGATGTAAGGGACTGAGGCTGAACTGCATCCTGAGAAGTAATCAAATAAGCTTTAATGTGACACAAAGAAATGAAAGGACTTGTAAAGACAGCAGTGGAAACATTAACAGAAACTATTTCAATGTTTTGGTTTTGCTTCTAAGACTGTCTATGAATCCTTATATTTAATGTGCTGCAACTCCAGCTACTTTACTATAATTCTGAGCTTCCTAATAGACTCTACACTGGTAACTATCTTCTGAGATTAGTCAAAACCAGAAAGGTTGTTTCAGACACACACAGAACTCTGTCTTGAGTTCCCTTTGACTTTGAACTTCTTCCTATTTAATGCATATATGTTCTATATAAATAACCTGAAAGTCTATGATTTTCTATCCTGACTTTAAGCCTTGACTCTCAGGATAAACTCTGAAACACAACGTGCATATATATGTGTGAACGCACACACATGTAGGCTGTTTTCTGCCTGAAATTTCTTCTGAAACAGTGACTCCAAGTTTGTGAGACTGAGCTTAAGTTAGAGTTTCACTCCATGTGTTTTTAAGCCCCCATGCATACCTTCAAGCTGGTCTATCTTCAGAGACAGTGCTATCACCATGAGAAATGGCTTATATGCATATACTGGTATTTGTAGCAATACTCCAAACTGGCAGCTGCTATGTAACAGTGGATGATCTTTTTTTCACAGCTTGTTCATTTCACTAAAAACAAAAAAATCTTATTTGTCCTTGAGCAGCAGAGTGTTTTGGTTATAGAGCTTGTATGCACCTGAAACAAAACCAGATAGAATCCTTCATTTAAAGATCATTCAGAAACTGATTTCAACCCTTAAGGTTTTACTTAAAGAATGAAAAAAATCAGAATTTTTGTTGTTCTCATTTAGTAGTGCCTGGGACTAAAATTATNGAAGACTGTCAAATTTATGGCCAGTGGAAGAAAGTTGATTAAGCAATCATGGAAGAATCTGATTTAATGCTATTTTCTGCACAACTTTTTAGTCTGGATTGATTATGCTATATATGTTTTTCAGGAACCAGTAAATTAAACCTGTCAAGGACTTCGAATCCAAGAAGGCTCCTGAAGTAAAGCAGAATGCTGAGTTTCTATCTAGTCCTATAAAAAGCCCCAGAAAGCAAGCTCTACCCATTTGATATGTACCCACCTCCTTGCCTTGTTAGCTCTTTCAAGGAGTGTTTTTCACTTCTGATCTACAGTGTGTGTCTTTTTTGAAATCGGTATACGTGTGATGAAGACTTCCACAGTCTCATCTCACTTATCCGACCTACTTGCTATCTTCCTATATGTACATATTATACAAAAAATTAAGGAAAAAATGTTATGTCTGTGAAATCAAGACAACTATACTAGGTTTTGCAATAAATATTTCCAAAAATTAAAAACTTACAAAAATATCTTGGGTCAACTTTAAATAGTTAATTCTTCAACCTTCAATATATTTATTTTTAAATGGTTTCTAAATTAGATTACTGAATTACATTATGAAAAGTATTTTGGACCAGAAAGAAACCTGTAATATAATTTGATAAGTATTTTTATGTGTTAAATGTTTTACATATGAAAGAAACATAAACCTACCATAATATGAAGGGGAATGAAGCTCTATATGGACCACTCAACACAATACCACAATAACTGACTAATTCTTCAATATAAAATGAAAAAAAAAAGTCTTACATGTACTACCTAAAAAATTACATTATTGATATAGAATCTGCTGGAAACATGAAATGTTTGAAATTGCAGATAAATAGAGAAACATATGTCAAATGTGGGAAAGATTAGAGTGGGACATAAAAAAAGATTGTTTTTCCATTCATAGGAGGTTTAAAATTATATACAGAGATAGGAAAACAACAGCCTTAGTAGAAGCATTCAACCATACCTAAGATTGCCACTGAAAAGATAATTCAATATAAAATAAGTAATTCTCCTCACAGCAGGGCTCTACATAAAATCTCCAACAAATTGTCCATCTCAGTGGGTCAGTTTGACATCTCCAATATATAGGTTTTGGATCATAGCTGGTACGAATGACATTTTAGTACCAAGCCACAGCCATGATCTTAGAATTTGAGTAAATTCCTAGTCTTTCTAACAACAACCTAAAATATTTGCTTTTGGTGGTAGCTTTTTAGCCAGTAGTTATTCTTTCTGGTTTTCCATAATATACCTAAAAATACTCTTTTCATAATTTCTACACTGAATAATAGGTTAATTACGTTGTGAATGAAAAATCAATATTATTTATTAAAAAAAAGTCAGAAGTTTCCCAGTCCATTGATTTGGCCCTCCTCTGACTTCAAGTTATAAAGTATGCCTATTGTACTTAAAGTTTCTAAAAAAATTGTGAAACATGCTAATACCATTTTTTTAAAAGCCTTTATCAAGTTTATTATTCTATATACAGAAATAGCTGTATTAATAGGACAAATAAAACTCTTACAAAAAGTTCTGACTCAAAATCCACATTAGTATTAACTCCTAATTTAAAATATCTGTGCTGAAAAAATTGTTTACTCAAAACTCCATGAGCATAAGTCACCCCAGAAAACAAGAATGGCATGAAAAAGGCATGAAACAAGTTATCATCTTTGGAAAACAAAAATTTCTTTCTGATCCAGAGATCTGGTATCACACTTAAACTTTGCATGTGTCTGTGGAAAGCCACTCACAGTGGCTTTTTAATTTGAAGGGATTAAATTATGACTCTACCTAATATAGTATCTGCAATAATTTATTTAAATATACTCTTAGCTGGTAATTATTCAGACTAAAATCCAACATTAAACTTGTTGAGCTAATGTCTAATATTTTGAAGAGTGATCTTCAAAAGGAATCTGGATTCCCTTTTCCCACAGTTTGGAAATAAAAAACAAGACTACTTTATTTAGCTTGTGTGAGTGAACACGAAAAAAACATGTATAATTTTTTTTCAAGGATGCTTCTTAAAAGTGCAATTTCTTTTTAGAAATTTAGCAAAATAGGGATGAAAGAAACATTTTTTTCCATTTTGAATGTTCTCAGAAATGTTACATTGAGACCTAAAACTTTAAAAATCTTTTTTGCTCCTAAATATTTCTTACTTTCCTTAAAAATGTGTGAACACAAACACACACACAGATAAATGTATGTAAATCAAAATCAACTTCGAAAAAAAAACCTTCCATGGCAGAAAAAGATCTGTTCACTCTCAGGGCATCTCTGCATGTTTTATGCTTATCTGCTCTACTCATGCTTTTTTACTGAGCAAGCTCTAGTAATTCATCAAATTAAAAAAGGAAAAAAAAACCACTTAGTCTGCGATTGCGACAGAACCAATTATAGTAAGACTGAGAAATATATGAAAGGCATCAGTGCAGTAATTAAAACTTCATTCTTTGTAATTAGCTTTGGATTTGATCAACCAGTTAGATGTGGAAGTAGACTACTAAAGAAGGGTTAAAATATCCTGGAATGATTTAGTAATTATAGATATTGATTACTTTTAGACTCTGTTGAGCTGCCAGGATAAGAAAAGCACACTTGCCTGTTTGGTTCTTTTATTTCTCACAAGATTGATGAGTTAATAAGCAGGGAGCAAGCATTCATATAAATTCAACATCTGTAATATATTTCACCCCTGAATTACATCTTTTATGTGAAGTCACCAGAGAGGAGCCAGCAGACTTGATCTGCAACCTGTACTCTTTCCTATGATTAATACGGTGTTGATGTTTAAAAAAGCAGCATCATTAGGCAAAAACTCAGGAAAAAAGAAACTATGTTTCTTTAAGTGGGACCTCCTGCCCTGCTCTGGTATTTTCTCTTGTTTGTAAAATGTATCTTCTTCATGTATTAGGGTCTAGTCTGTCTTTTTCTGCATATGCTGTCTTAAATAAATCCATCCACATCCATGCCTTCTAATTTAACTTACTGTTTTTCTTGTGCTTTAAAAAAATAAAATTAATAAAGAAAAAGAAATTACTTAGTTTGTTAAAAAATTAATTAAAAACCTGAAAGGGAGGGCAAGAATTTGGAAATATTTAGAAGTATCTTTACTTACAAAACTTTTTACACCAAAAAGAGCTTTTGGATCAACTGTGCTCTGAGGTAGAGGAAAAAAGTAAATATAAAAGATAGTTTAGGATGGGTTTCATTTACAGGAGTGCTGTGAATCAGTTAGGATAGAAACAAACCATGAAGGACAAAAATTCTCATTTAAGGAAGAAAACGCTTTTTATGGCATTCAGATTAAGCCAATGGTAATAAAGTATGGAATATGAATGAAGTCACATAAGCACTCTTACGTTTTCTGTTAGTTACACTGACTAGTTACACTATTCAGTAAACACACATCACAAAGGGTATTTTGTGGCCCCAAGTTAAATTACATTGCAATGCTTCTGGGTTCTTTCAAATTTTTTTTTCTGTGTCACTGCTGAATTTTATTCCCCTGATCTTCTACCAAATTTAATTGTGTGAATCCTTGAAAAAAATACTCTATATGTCTTCCTTCCTTTCTATATTCATTCCAATTTATACAAGCACACTGTATTTTGTCTTCTTTTTCTTCTAGACAGCAAATAAATTTAAATATCAGATTTTTCACTACAAATTACTCTTTTTTGTATTCCTTGATTTTTTGGTTCATTGGTAGAGATTATTGCTTCAAATTTTCTCTAATAGAGGCTCTTTTTTCATCTGTTATTCTCAACATGAGGTCAGATTTGCCATTTGTTAAAATGCCATTTTTAAAATGGTTATTGCCTTATAAATGTCACAATGACAATGAAGTGAATCTGCACTCAGAGAAAAATGTTGGTACCTTATTTTGTCAGGAAGCAGAGAGCACACAGAGAGAAGGCAGTTGTAGACCTCAGTCCAAATAAGGAGAATGAAAAAAATATTACTTTCTCAAGTTGCCATTTTTCTTAGCGATAGTCTATAACCTTAATTCCACTGACCTTTATGGGATGTAGAGATGTTTTGAAAGATGCTGGGGTTTTGCTGGATTTTATTTGACTGACAGATGATAATTTTCAGATGAGAAAACGACTGCAAAATATGATTAATAAATAGATTTCATAAAAGCCGATTAAAAAATTAAAGTACTTTTCCCCCACATGTTAAAAAATAATCAATACATTTCCAATTTGAGAATATTTTGTATAAAGTTTTAAATGATCAATACATTTCTTTAAAATATTTTCAAAGTAGGAACACCAACAATCAAAACACAAACAAAAAAGAATCACCTCTTATTATTAAATATACATTTCCTAAATAAGTAGAATACCAACAAACAAACAAACCCAAAACAATACCCAAAGAAAATACACCCCCACCCCCAAAAACCCAAACTCGAACAAACAAAACAAACCAAAAGAACAACCCCAAAACAAATGAAAAACCAACCACGAAAAATTCAAGGAGATTAACTGTAAGGAAAACACAGGAAAACAATAGAAATGTTTCCTACAAGGAATGCTTTTTTCCCCCTGGAAATTATTAAATTTGTTATAGAACAAACATGTTTTCTGTCCATTGAGATTTGAGAAAACATGAGTCTTCCCTGAAATCTAGAGTAACATGTAATTGTTTATACCATTCTATTCCACAAATATTAGTCTCCGGATGAGAGTTAATACATATATCAAGCACAAGAAAATGATTTTCAAGACTACCTAGTTTTAAAATTTAATTTTTAATGACATAAAAAATTAGTCAATTAATGTGAATTTCTGAGATTTAGTTCTGTATTTAGAGGGATATCTTCCAGATTATAGCACTTGAAAAAATCTATTCTATACATGATGAAAATAAGAAAAGGATTCAATACCATTTCTTGTTCCAATTTGTCTTATGTTTAAAATAACAGTCTGAAAATTCCTAGATGTGTCAAATAATCTGTCATATTATGGCATACTTTCTTCTGCCACAGAGAGCTAACAGGCTATTCTAACAAGTAAGGATATATTAGCCGTAGGTCAAAAAATAAAAAACAACTTCATTACACTTTCCTCTTTTTAAAGTACCAGAGTACAGATTTTTCTAACTACTTAATTGCTTCATGAATAGTACCTTTCCTAAATACTGGATCTTGTGTGTCCAGTCTAACTCTGTAAATCATAGGCAGAGCAAATCCCATGAAATGGTATTTATTACTGGGCCCTGACATAGAGTTAACACTTCAGAGTTTCTTACCTAGAAGAACAGTATGATTTGGTCTTCATCAGCTCTGTATCTTGGCTTTTTTCCATTTCAATCATAGATCCTTCCCCAGATTTCTGCACAAGCCAGTTCATTGAGAAATTTTATCTAGATTATCATTCTCACAAAGAACTACCCATAAATATTTCAGCAAAGCAGCAGGCCTTGAACTGGCATTGATCCCTGGTCACCTGTAGGTTATTTGTATTGTCCTTTGATTACCATCCTTGATGTTTATTATGAGGCTTGACACTAACCTTTATGTTATTCTTTGCATCATGCCATAAAAATCTTGTCATAAAATTGGCAGAACATAAAAAATATTCTTTATAGAAAAAAGAAACCATAGAGAAGGAAATAACAATTCTCTTAATCTTCAATTCCACCAACAATATTCAAGGACTAAAGGGAGAAGAGGAATCCTTATGTTGTGACACTTTAAGTGTTTAGCTAAGATGCCTGCAAAACAGAAGAGCCTAAACTAACAGATTCTTACCACAGTGGCCCCTGTACTGCTTGTCCCACCGGAACAAAATCTTTCCTGAGCTTCTACAAAACATATTGTGATGCAATATAGCTGGAGTTCAGGTATTTCTGTGTGACTTCAAGTATACTTATTAGTATATTTATTATTATTAGGCAATATATCTCTATTTTCATTTCATGAAGAAAAAATAAGAAGTCTTGTATAGCAAGGAAATATAAACAAAAGAAATGCGGATCACAAAAACCAGTCAATGATTCATGATTTCAGCCTCACAGAGACACAACACTGAATTTTCTTTGGTCTCCATTTATAAATTTCTTATGCTCTCCCTCTCTCTCTGACTTGCATTATGAAGTGTTTAAGTGCCTGGTGTTATGTTGACTCAGTTGATTTTCTGGACACAGGGTTGTGAAAGGGGAGTACAGAAGTCAACAGAAACCTGACAATGTAATCATTCAACAGTGTGTGTTGTCAGCAAATTTCCAGGTGGCAAAGTCAAATATGTCAAAATATTTGTTTACAAGCGTGCATGAAAAATGTTCAGCTATATGATTTCAGGCCTTTTCACTCTACTGAGTATGCCATGTATGATATATGTCTATAGGTGGATTTTTTTTACACTTCAGAGTACCTACTTAGAAATCTTTTTGAGAAACCTTATTAATCTGATCCCATTTCAAGAAGTGATATTCCAGCTCTAGCAACAACTGTGGACTCAAAATGTTTACCTTTTCTCATTGGGGATGGAGAAGTGGCTTACCATTGAGTATGTGCCTAGAGAGATAGATCTGGATGTACTTTAATTATACTTCCATTTTGTTTGCTGTCTTTAATTCAGCAAACAAAAGCATCCTATTTTCCAAACGAGGAGGTTCAACTAGAAAAGAAACATTAATTTTTAACTATAGGAGCAACCAATCAATGTGATAACTTATCTGGGGCATTTTTGATACCTCTAAATCAAGATGGTCTATAATCATAAATTTCATTTAATAACAAGGCAGAAGCTGTTAAAGAATTACTTGTTAAATTGTATGAATACTATTGTAGAGCTAATAGAGAAAGATTTGTGATTCCACTGTAAGCTAATAAAGAATGGAAAAGGCTGATAGGTTGAGGAGAAAGTGTCTTGTTTAATTTTTAAATATGCTCAAATTTAATAAACCAGCCGCCTATCTTTTCCTACCAATTCCATGTACAGAGCTTTTTATTCTATGAATCTGGATAAAAGGTGTTGTTGTTAAATTATTTGCTGGATGCTTCTTCAAAATGCAGTTTAGCTTAAAAGTGTCTTCTTAGCTAAAACTGCAGACAACATATAATAGCTCATGCCATGTTTGTCATCAGCTTTTTCAGATAAATGCTCATGCTGCTGTTTCTTGAAAAGACCTTTGAAATGTTGCAATAGAATATACAAAGAACAAAGAAAGCTATACCAATTTTTAAATGAACCTGTGGTGAAAACCTGTCTGTAATCTGTCTGCATAATATACTCAGGTGTTTTAAGATATCACCGATAAACTTAGAAAGAAATAGAGTTTGTTTAACTTTTAATTAAAGCAGGCACAACAGGGAAACAATCTTCATGCTGATAAGGTGAAAAGGAAGAACTTTAGTTAAAATATTAATATATTCATTTCCCCCCAAGGTTAGTCAGTGTTTGGAATTCTTTAACCCAAGAAGAATTAGCTGACTCAGACTCACTGTGATGAATCTGTCTGTTTCTACTCAGGGAGCCATTCTGTGATACAGCAATACCAGCTGAAGTCATGTAGGAAGACAACACTCTGGATCATGAAAGTTCATCTCACAGAAACAAATTTTTGTAAGAGTCAGTTCACAAAACTTTTCAGTAATTGTCAAGATTTCAGAATTTTCAGAACTGGTTGTCAGTAAAGTATTGAGCCCTGTGTAAAGACTATAGCATAAAAGCATAATGTCATGATAAGGAAGTACTTTCATTTCCCTTTAGCAACTTGATCTCTTTCAAATTTAAGGCTGGTTAGTGGCTGGGATGTGGAGTGTGGTGGGAGGGTCAGAGAGATGAAGACGATGGGACTAGGGAAAGATTTGCTCTCAGGGCCTGCAGTTTTTTGAACATGTTTTATGCCAGTGGGCATAAGTAACGGGAGTATTAGAAACTATAATCAAACCACTTCTAGTGGACATCAGTGGACAGGTCTGCCCTTCTTGTTATTCTTGTTGCTAGAGCTGCCACAGAAGAACAGATCAAGAATTGTGTCTTTCCTCCCAAACTCTCCCCATGAAAGTGATACCCCATAAATTGAAACACGCGGTCCCAGAGATACTTCTGGGGTGTGTATGCCAGCTTTTCCTGAGAAAAGAACTGCAAACGTACCCCTGCTTCTGAAACATATGGATTTATTGATCTCTTGGAGGTGCTCCAGCACCTTAGATACAAAATCTTCCACAGTTTCAGAAGAGTGCCCTAATCTAGGTTTTCTGCGCTTCATATCACACTCAGCTTTAAAGAATGTGTAATTTACATGTCAGCTAATGGATAATGACAGTGATATTGATAGTATTACTGTGACACATGCTCAAGAAATAGTATTATTTTTCAGCATATTTACTTGTTTGAAAAGGTGCATAATTTTCCCCTTAAATTATTAGTTCTTAAGAACGATGTTGCTTCAAAGATGATAGTGAGTTTTATTAAACTGCAAATAAACATAGACATATTTGGAAACTATATTTTAGAAAGGATTAAAAATATGTGTGACATTTTATGAATCCAAAAGAAACTATAATTCAGTCTAGGAACCATAAAGCCGACTATAAAAAGGGAAAAAAATCAATAATTTCAAATGCTGACTTGGCCGTCGTTCCTATCACAATCAAGAATCAAACAAGATTGTTGCTATTTCTTCAGAGTGGTAATTTTAAAGTTCTATATTAGTATTGTTGTTACTAACTGGACACATGGTCCAGTGACTGACTGAACACATAAATAATAAATTAAATCATTCTCGGAGCATTCATTGGGCAGCTGGCATGGTTGATCGGCATAGAAAAACACAGCTCTGCCACTGCATTTCCTTAGCCGCCAAAAAGGGTAGCTGCACACAACTGCCTGCTGGGAATGGTGCTTGGCCATTCACAAATAATGGCTTTACATTTCTCTGGAAAGTGTGATATTTCCTATACCAAAACTTGCAAGGAATTTTTATACTGATTGAACATGTTTGAGAGTGCATTTTTTGGCACCATGGGCATCCTCTACCACTGCTTTTTTCCAGATGCTAATTTGGCCTTAGAGATTTTTAAAACTGAAATTTAAGGATTCTTAGGAAAACTGTGAATTCGGGTGCCAGCATGGTGAATAGAGGGGGATGTAAGAAAGGTGCCATGTGATGTCCTTATGGAGGTCACAGTCTGATAGTGACCTGACTGACCGGTGAACTTTTTGGTCAATGTAACCTCAATTTTTGAGAGCAGAACTGGAGATACTGGAGCAACTGGAAGAAGCTGATAAATGTAATTATTGTCTTTGGGGAATTCCCATGTTTCTTCAAAGTTTTTCCTCTAGGAATACAATGATACATGTAGAAATACAGGGAGAGGCAGCAGGTCACAAGAAGCTGTTATCAAAGACAGTTTTCTGACTGTGTCTGTCTGTGACACATCTCTGGATATCCAGTCTTTTGTCAGGGGTGTGAGAAAACAATTTACCAGAATTTGAAAGTATTTCCTACCAGAAATGCCTTGGGAATGGGGATTGAATAGATGAGATCCTCAGAAGGATCCTCAGAAAGATCCTCAGAAGGATCTTTGATAGGATGTATTCATATTGGGGTCTTATATTCCTTTTCCTTCCTTTCAGTTTATTTGGATTTTTTTTTCTTTAAGAGAAAGTAGATAAACCTATGAGACTCTGATCTTGCAAAATATTATTGGAGAGACAGGTTGCAGCTATTCTAATTGCTGCATAAATGTATGCAGTTCTAAAGAGATTGTATATAGTTGTCCTGCAAAGAAAGTGGTAAATGAAGGATTCAAAGGTTCATAGAGATAAGTCTTTTATTTCACCACCTAAGAACATAATGCATTAACACACATGCTGAGCTAAATCAAAATAACTGTTAATCCTTGAAATAATTTTTATACAATAGATGAACGAATAGAATGCAAAGTAAGAGGTTAAAATGAGAAACATTAAATATTGACAGATTTTCAGATCAGAAGACACTCACTCAAGGGTTTTGAATTGTCTCCCAGACAAGGAAGATGGGAGCTAATTAAGCAGAAATTTATTTTAAAGGTAGTGAAGTTGACAGCTATAATAATTTTTAAAAATCTCACCAAATTGTTTGTGGATCACAGTGTTGAAGCGAGTAGTGGGTTATAAAATCTACAGTACTTAGGGTTTTATATCTTATTGCTTACTGTAACCTTGTGATATACAGCAGAATGTTCTCACTTCTGAAGAAAAAAAGTGGTACAGCTTTGTACTGATTATACATGCACTATTTATATATATTCTATTATTCATGTTCTGGTTGCATCTAATTCAAATCATCACTTCTGACACCAGAACAATTCTTCTGCCACCTGTGGAAATGGAAGTGTAAAACTACATGCAAGTTTGTTTTTTTTTTTTTCAAATTAAATGTTTTCATGTCTTCCATAAAGTCTTGTTTAGTAAGACAATATTAAAAAAAAATCCTACAGCTTTTACTATGACTTTATATAGGATAGAATCCTACCACATTTTTACGTATATGTAGATGAAATGTGTATGAAAATGCAATGGTATTATGCTAGGTAGACTATAACTTGTGGTAGTTTTGCAAAACCACTTCACTTGTGCAGTAAATCCTCACAGATTTCAGGCACTTCATTTCCTTCTTTGTACCAGTTGAAATAACATATTAAGTATTTTGAAAAGTCTGAACCATTCATTTTAATTTTAATGGAATTATCTCATATGTGTGTTTTTAATTTCCAACACAGGAATCACCTAATTTGCTGGTATTATTTTCTGTTCCTTAAGGCATATTAAGGAACATATGTTTTCTGTTAATAATCAGAAAAAGAAACCATACTCAAGTTTGTAATAAATGTTGTAACACATGCTTAACTGCAGGATTTTACTTCATGTAATCTAAAATATAATATTTTTTGTATCTTTGTTTTCCTCCCCCCACCTTTTTTTTTTTCTCTCACATAATCTCACATAAGAACAGCTCTATCAGGTATTATGTGATATAAAGGATTACTTATGATTTCTTTGTAGGTGTTTCTATTTTATTTATCACCAAAATATCTGAGTGGTTCAGTGACATTAGTTACCTTTCTTTCCTACCTCCCCCAAGATGCAAATAAGTTATAATCACATTAAGGCATATTTACTGGAACACAATTCTAGTACCTAATACTAAGAGCAACAGAAGAAGTCTTAATATCAAATTAACACAAGAAGTGTTAATTTCATAGCTGTTTAATTTGAAACATGACCTGATATCAGTGTCTAAGCACTGGCCTTGCTTTACAGACACAGATATGCGTCATACCTGTCCAGTAGGACAGTTGCACTTATTTGAAAACTGGCAAAGCTACATCTCTCTCCATGAATTGTATAGTTCAGGCAACTACCACAGATCTAAATTTTTGTTTGTATGACAAAAATCTCAAATTAGTCCTTTTCCAAACAAGTACTCTAAATCACAAAGGCTTCTAACTCTTGAGTTAAGGTTGTGGGACAACATGAAACACTGATACTATCTGGACTTCCTCACAGTTGTACTTCTTACTGCAAAAATTCACTGTAGTTAGTAACTCCAGATAAGTTTCCAAAACTAATTGAGCTAGTAACTCTAAATGAGCTTTCAAAATAAAGACTCATGGATTTCAGAACTGGGTTTCAGAAGGACACAACTGGTAGCTATTATTTTTTAACTGGAAAAATCTTATTTGATAGAGAAAATAATTCCTTCCCTGGTGCCTGTCAAGCCTGTGCTCTTAATGAGGCAGATTTCAATTAAATTGCAGTATGCAATTATTTTGAGTTTATGATAACTCAGTGTCCTGTATTATTTTTGTAGTACTCATTACAGAAAAAAGGTGGTCTTCCTTATGTCACCAGCCAAGGAAAGAGAACTTGTTTTGTCTAATCTATGTACACACTCAGTGCTTACTGAAACGATTAGCAAGTAAAAAAAAAAATTTAAAAAACCCAAACCAAAAGCAAACTAAAACAAAAAAAACACCACAAAACCAACCAAACAAAAAATCCCCCCAAAAAAACCTCAAAAAAGACAAAATCTTTCCAGTCTTTACCCACTCAAGGTGCTTTCTTCCATTTAGAACTCTAACTGTTAGATGTTAGTAGGATCATGAAGACCAGATACTTCCAAGCATTAAATATAGCATAGGAGGGAACTGAGTTGCTGGTTATGACCCATAATCAGTCCAACTCCATATGGTTTTGTTTAGTTGCAGAAAATCTGGTGCATTTAGCTTTTACTGTTGCTATTGAGAATATCCATCTCAAATGTACAGTGCATGAAGCATGAGCTTTGACTGTATTCAGCTATACTACTGTGCTTCAACAGTAGCTGTTCTCATACCTCAGGCTTCAAATTCAGGCATTTTTGTCATGTATCATTTTTATTTCCCTCTTATCCCTCCCTGTTTCAGAAATGCATATTTTGCTACCTGCCAAACCAAAAGAGATGATCTGATTTCTGTTCCAATCTGTGCTCCAAAGACTGCTGTTGAATATTATATTTCTGTTTCTGGAAAATGACATTTTCTGTTGAAAGTTCTCAAAGTATAAAATGCTATTTCTTTCTGGAATGCAAAATCTTCTGGAAAAATTGAAAAACAGTAACTAAAATTATCATGGTTATAGTATCGTAAATACATTTATGCTGAGAATAATGGAAGAAAGAATGGTCCAGAAGTGGGCTGGGTTGTGAGGCCTGCTTAAACAACATCTGTTACAGGTTCCATTGCAATCAATCAGTTGACCAGACAGAAGGTTAATGAGATGATAAAATAAGCATTAAATTTTGTTGCAATAGGAAAAAGGGAATTCCACAACTTCATGCTTTTGGAAAAAATGCACAATTTGGGTTCAAACAAGATAGGGAGATAGCTTCTTGGGTGGTGGCTGCCAGGACCTTTCCTAAGAAAGAGCTACACATTTTTATAATACATTCACTTAAAAGATCAAATATGAAATTGTTCTGAAAATATATAATCAAAATATAATACCATATACATGAATGTTAAACAAAATTTAAATCCTTTTTAGAATTCTGAGATATTTTAACTAAAAGAAATTCAAGAGAACTGTAAATCTTGGAGAATTTAAACAGAGGTCAGTAAGTAGATCTATTGTCCCTAATACCTTGTAATTGCATAGAGAGGAAGGGCTGTCTCACTATGAAATCAATGGCATTTTCATTTAGATAAGACAAGGAATCAAACCACAGTACAAAGGCATATGTAAATCTTTCTATGATGTTTTTCAGGTACACAAAGATGTGGCAAAATTTAAGCATATCACTCATTTAAAAAAAAAAACTTAGTATTGCACTAGAAAGAATCGTAAGGTTAAATATTTTCTGAATTATCTTGAGTTTACTTTAAAATGTCACAAAGAACAAAGTCTAATAGAAATTGTGGTAAGTGTGATTATTTAATACCAACTGAGGCACTGGCAAAATGTATTCTATCTATACAGTTACAATTTCAGAAGTCCATAGTTATATTTTACTAGTACAACAGAGGTATTTGAAATTCAAGTAAGAACTGTAATTTAATTTCCCTCTGAAAATAGCTGAATATGAAGGGTCTGAACTTTTAATGAAAACTGTCCAAGATCCTTGATACTGCAAAGATATCCTCCAAAATTATTGTTATACTTATAGATTTGCCGTTGCTTATTAAATATGTGCAAAGTTTGTGTAATTGCTATTTCAAAACAAGGTTACTGCCTTAATTTTGGAATATTTTGATCATTATTAAGCTTTGTGAAATGTGTTCTGTTAAACGTAAAAGTTTTCTAATTTATGCACAGCTGCCTACAACTATTCTGTGCATTTTCTGACATATTACTTTTTTGACATCAGAGAAAATTCTGTGTATGTTGGGCAGGGTTTTTTATACTGTCTGAAGGTCTAAGATGTTGCTTTTTCAACTGTTCATGACTGTGTCTGCCTCTGTTAAACAGAGACATATGAAACTGGTGTGTTTCTGGTTGTAAAAACCTACTTCATGCCATCTGTGTGATCAGATCTCTTATACAAAACTGTCATGTATTCTCACTGGGAGAGGGTATCCACATCTTCTCTGGGTTACTTGTTCCAGTGCCTTACCACCCTCTCAGCGAACAACTTCTTTCCACTATCTAATCCAAACCTACTGCCTTTCAGTTTAAAGTCATTATCCCTGATTCTGTTACCCTATGCCATTGTGAAAAGTCCCTCTTCAGCTCTCTGGTAGACCACCTTTGGCTTCTGGAAGGCTGCTGTTAGGTGTTCTTGGAGCCTTCTCTTTTCCAAGCTGAACATCCCAACTCTATCAGCCTCTCCACATATGAGAGGTGATCCAGACTCTCTTGATCATCTTCTTCACCCTCCTTTGGGCTTGTTCAAGCAGGTCCACATCTTTCTTATGTTGGGGATTCCAGAGCTTGGCACAATGCTCCAGATAGGGCCTCACCAGTGTGGAGTAGAAAGGTAAACACCTCCCTCAACCTGCTACACTGCTTTTGGTGCAGTCCTAAAGGCTACTGTTAATTTTCTGGGCTGTGAGCTCACACTGCCAGCTCATATTCAGTTTAACATCCACCAATACCTTCAAGGCCTTCTTCACAGGCCTGTTCTCAATGTAATCATCACCCTGACTGTATCCGTGTAGAGAATTTCCCTGAGGCAAGTAGAGAATACATTTGTCCTTGTTAAACTTAATGAGGTTTGCACTGACCCACGTTGCCAGCTTGTCAAGGTCCCTCTTAGCAAATTTGCTGCACTCCATCCCCTGTCCATGTCCTTAGATAATGACGTTTAAAAAAATACAGTCTCAATACCGGCGGTTGTGGAATGCCACTTGATGCTGATCTCCATTTGGATATTGAGCTGGCAGCAGCTCTTTGACTGTGACCATGCAGATAATTCCTTATTCACTGAGAGGTTCACTCATTAAATCCATATCTCTCCAATTCAGAGACGTGGATGTTGTGTGTAACAGCATGTTGGTTGGGGCTGTGTTTGGTTTTGTGCTGAAACCAATGTTGATAACACAGGGATGTTTTTGTTACTGCTGAGCAGGGCTTGCACAGCATCAAGAATTTTCAGCTTCTCACCTCAGCAGTAAGAAGGCTGGGTGTGTAAGGAGGAGTGGGAAAGAGACAGCTGACAGCTGACCCCAACCGACCACAGGGATTCAATACCTTATGGCATCATGCTTTGCATATAAAGCTGAGGAGAGAAGAAGGAAGAGATGGGACAGTTGGAGGGATGGTGTTTTGGTGACCCAACTCATTGCCATGCTTGATGGAGTTGTGCTTTCCTGTGGATGGTTGAACAGCTGCCTGCGCATGGGAAGGGTTGAACAGATTTGCTTGTGTGCACAGCATTTGCTTAACATATTAAACTGTCTACCTCAACCCATGCTACTTACAGTGAAACAACTTTCCCTCTCTGCTGTTCTTGGGGTTTTTTCCAAATTATTTGACATTTTACTATGGTGTTTTCTTTAACTTTAAAAAACACTGCAATGCTGCACTGTTATTAAAGATAGCATTCAGTGATGTTTTGTATTGTCTCACAGCCTTCCTTAAAAAAAAAAAGTTATATTTCAGAAGCTAAGTGGAGATTAAATGTTAACCAAACCAAAAAGCTGGAAGTTCAGTGACCTAATTAATAAATATTCATCTCCAGAATGACATCATATATATAAATTGAATCTCCACAACAGATGAGAGTTATATTTTGCCTCTTATTGGACCCTCTGTCATTAACAAGTCTCTAAATTTTAATTGTTTTTTCTCATTCCTACATTGTTCTGCAGTGATCTATTCAGACGTTAAGGTGGGTAAAAATTAATGGAAGTGTTAATTCTATGTCTTCCAGGAGTTAAGGGGAACCTACTACGAGGGAGATTCTACATCTTGCAGGTAATTATCTATATGATAATCCCTGATGAAAGGGAGTTTTTTTGAGGAGAAACTAGCATGATGACAAGAAAAGTGGACTCTGCTAAGAGAAGAAAGGAAGAGATAAAAAATGAACACATCTTGCTTATTATTTTTCTTCTGTTTTTTTTCTCCTCCTTCTCTTTCTTCTTCTTATTCTTCTCCTCCTCTCATTACTTCCCTTCTCTTCTCTCTTTTCCTTCTCCTCCTCATTATTTTTCTCTTCCTCCTGGCAAGCAATACTGTCAGATAGGATATGCTAAGACCTCTTAAATCACAGTAGGCACCTAAATCCATTAGATTACTTTTTGGTAAGATGACAACAAGAATGTATATATTATTCTTTATTTGCAGAATCAAAAACAGAGAACAGTTAAATATTTCTTTGCGGTTAAACTGAGTAATAGACATATGTTACACCACTGTCGTAGGCTGACACTGGCTGACTACCTGGCACCCAGGAAAGTCACTTACTCAATCTCCCCTGCCACAGCTGGGCAGAGGAAAGAGAAATTCAATGAAGGGTTCATGAGGTAAGATAAGGACAGGGAGAAAACACTGTATTGGGGGTTGGTTTTTTTTTTTTCTTTCCAGTTTTCTCCTTATCACCTGTAGAATTTCTTTCCATTGAGTTGCTAATGGGAACTGATGGCTTGAGATGAGCAGGGATCAGGAATTCCTTTAATTTTTGGGACTTTCTCTCGGAGTGGGAGGGGGAGGNCTGCTGCTGGGTTCCGGGTTCTGTTTGTTGATAATGCCATAGCTGTTGTTGTTTGGTTGGTTTATTCTACATACTAGTGAAGAACTGTTATTCCTATTCCCATATCTTTGTCTGAGAGACCCTTAATTTCAAAATTCTAATAATTCAGAGGGAGGGGGTTTACATTCTCCATTCCAAGGGAGGCTGTTCTGCCTTCCCCAGCAGACACCTGTCTTGTAAACTAAGACACACTCAAAGGGCAAAACAGGCTCAGGTTAGAAGCACAAAGTGAATTTATTACTAATAAAATCAGAGGAGGATAATGAGAAGTAAAATACACCGTTAAAACACTTTTTTTTTTGTCCCAGCCCCTCCTTCCTTCCCACCAACAGCACAGGGGACAAAGCATGGGGAGTTTGGTCAGTTTGCCACCAAAGGGTCCTTCCGCTTCTCAGGGAGAGGAGTCCTTCCCCTGTGAGACTGTAGGGTACCTTCTCTTTCCAGTATGGTTCCAATCTCACAAGTAGCAGTCCTCCCAAAACTGCTGCAAAATGATTTCTCCCACAGACAAAAAGCCCTCCCAAAATGGGGTGCAGTCCTCCAAGGACAGGCTGCTCCAGCCTGGAAGCAAGGGCCTGCTCTCTCCACCAGGTCATCTCCACTGGATCACAGCCTCCTCCAGGCATCCACCTGCTCCAGCATGGGCACCTCCCCCACAGGCTGTGGGTAGATCTCTGCATTCCCCATAGATCCCCATGGGCTGCAAGGGCACAGCTGCTTCAACATGTCATCCCCACGGCCTGCAGAGGAATCTCGGCTCTGGCGCCTGGAGCACCTCCTCCCCCTCCTTCTCCACTGACCTTGGTATCTCTGTGTTTCCCTCACATGTTCTCACCTCCTCCTCTTCTCTAGCTGGAATTAACTCTAGCTGTGCCCCACTTTGGTTTTATTTTCTTCTTAAATATGTTATCACAGAGGTGTTACCATCATCTTGGCCCTGGCCAGCAGCATGTCTGTTTTTAGAGCCATCAGGGATTGGCTCTGCCAGACATGGTGGAAGCTTTAGCAGAAGCTTCTTTCTCCCAGAAGCCACCTCTGTGGCCCCCTCCTGCTACCAAAATCAGGCCATGTAAAGCAAATACAAAAATAAGGCTTTTTTTTTCATTTATTCAGACAATGTTTATATCAGCTAGTGTCCTGGGTTTCAATATTTTTCAAATTTTTTTTACACTTTACTAATATCTGTGAGAATAGAACTCAACCAATTCACTCCTTACCAAGAGATTTGGTCAGGCCAAACTTTAAGGAGGACTTTCTCATATCAGTACATTTTCTACTTCACTTCTACTTCACTTTCATAGCTAGTCCCTCCCTTGAGGCAAAATTATTCTGTTCCCTAATCCCTTGCCACTAATTGAAATGTGGAAATATGAGACTTTTGTCTTGTGTCTAATTATTTGTTTTGAGGTTATGTTTGTTTGCTTGTTTGTTTGTTTTATTTGGGTTTTTTTTGTTTAGTTTGGCTAGGTTTGATATAGTGAGATATCTTCTCTTGAACCCGACTTTCATTTACAGCCTTTAGAATCAAAATGAGACAAAATTCTCTTCTTTCTTGTCATTTTATTTTTGATGTTATGTTGTTTGAATGGAGCCAAAATTCATACCCCTCCCTGAAACGTGACATAAATAGCACAAATTATAAATTTAAGTCATTCACTATAGTCTGATGATTTAGCAGAGACACGGTGGCCACTAATTACCACTTATGAGAAAATGGACATGAGATAGCTGATACAAAAGCAAAAGATAATAGATAAATTATCATCACCATTAACAGTACGCTTATTAACAGAGCTACCGAAAGACTGTCGTACAAGAATTTCAGTTATCAATAGAATTTGACCAACTTTCGTAAAAAACAAGTGCATGTGCTGTCTTAATGTTTCTCATTATTATATGATGTAATTAAATTTTTCCTCCTCTAAATGTGGTATGTAGCTGCCAAGGAAATGTGGATGACAAAAAATGTATACTTCTTTGCTTAGTAGATGACTAGGAGAAGAAAGATGAATGAAAGGGTTTCTTGGTAGAATTTATGCAGTAGATTTATCCTTCAATTAAAAATATTGATCAGGAAAGCGATCCTTTTATTTACGGGCATCTTTATCTGTTACAAAGCAAAAGTCATTATTCCATATTACAGTTATTACATCTATCCACCCTGCTTTAGTGAAAAAGTCACACAGGTAAGATTATCAAATGCTTCTCTGATTTTTTAAATATTGGTTTTGATAGTCTTTAAAAGACAGTTCTATTTTTGGAACTCAAAGCTAACAGTGACCTTTCATTGCAAGGATTTTTGAATGCAATGAGCACATTTATTATTATTAATCCCTGGTTAGCTCTTATGTGAATTCCTCCTACTGACATTTGCAGCAACCCAAAAACTACAATCTTATTATAAGGTTTAAAGAAAAGTCTTCAGATTCTATTAATAAGAAGAATTAAAACAAAACAAAAATAAGAACTTTTCAAAGTGTTTATTTCACTTCTTGAGTTTCAGTGAGGTACAATACAAAGAGAGTTGTACTTTTTAAAACACAAATGTTGTGATGCTCTTTTATACATGTCATCCTCAGCTACAGGGTCAAATGATGCAAAAAAATTGATTCATAACTATTTTCTTGAATAACAATTGACAAGATCATCTGACTTATTTCTTGAGGTCACAGTATTTACAGTTTATAAGTGACTTGGTTGGCCACTTGAAATTGATCACATGCTCACAATTCTGAAGTCTTTCACTTGCTTAGCTACAATTATGACTTTCATGGGAAGGCATATTTTTTTTTATTTATTCTTATTCAATTTTTTTTTTCATTGAAAGTGGCTATTTTGCGGTAATGATCAGTAATGTAGTAGAAATTTCACTTCATATCTTGTAAACTGGATAAAAGATGGCAAATTTAATAACTAGGTGTTTTCTTGAGTGTTCTGTGAAAAACTTGGCTAAAAGAGGCCAATCTGAACATAATAGCAAGCCTAGAATGACTTTGAGTTATGTCTCTTGGCATATTCTCTTTTAAAGCAAGTCAAAATGAACCATAATTCATGCTTGGTCTTGACTTGCTATCAAGGCATTTTTATAGGGCTTTTGTAATCAGTGCATCAAAGAGATGAAATTTAACTTAGATTCATTCCCAATGTATCTCAGGAATTAATATAACTGTTATTTTGAATTTGGAAGGTTGCATGATAATAGCCAGAATTCAATTACTAAGATCAAAAAAGAATCAAAGATCATGAAGACATCCTTGTAACTATAGACTTCTGTGCATAACAATCAAAGTAAAAAGATTAGTGGTTATGCCAGGTCTGAATTTTGACAAAGGTAGGAGTCAGAATGTACTATGGTTTCATTATTGCTATCTGCCCTTCCTGATAAGGAATTTTAAAATTCTCTTAATAGCAATTATATTTGTTTTGTAGATTAATGAAGAAAAAAGTCATCATGTCTCATAAGGGGTTAAGCATTTGTTAAAGACTAAGGAAGCATAAAGGAAGTCAGTAAATTATTCCTGTGGTAGATGAAGACCACTGAAGACTTGCTGTTGGGAGAGGAAGTTGTAAGCTATTCTTTCAATCTTGACTTCACAAGAAACTGATGAAGAAATGTTAACACATAAGGAGCAAAGGAAAGGTTTAAATTTGAATGAACCCAGAGTTAGGTCTGTATTTAAATTTGGTGTCACACAATAAAGCCTTTAGTGAGAATTAGAGCTTTGAATTGTTTCAATATGGTTGCTTACAGAATTTTATGGAGGAAGAGAAATCTTGTGTCTGTCATTTAATGATAACCTAAATGAATTGTGAGAATATTTTCCTTTCTTTTCAATTTGGCCACTTCTGCAAAATCTTTGGATGTGTTGTATCTTTTTTATTTAGTGCATAAATGCATAGCAATTTGTTATTAGACTAATTTTGATAACGATTTTAATGTGAAGAAATCTGAGATAACTTAATTCTTTTTGCCATGTCTACTCCACAGACAAAAGCTTCTGGATGCCTTTGACATGATGACCAACCCATCACATATACCGCCAGGTATCTACGTAGTGAAAAGTATTGCATCTCGCTGCTGGGGTTGTTTTGCATGGGATTTTCTGAGACTTGGAAACAGGAGTATCTCTGGGGAAAATGAATCTTCTAGTCTTCACTGAAGAGAAAACCTCTCCATTATATGGCAAAATAGTGGCGACATGGCTGAATCTTGAGGGGGACTCAAGATAGGGGAAGTTATTTAAGTTAGGGGAATACTATGTGATTTAGGTAATCAATCCCTTATTATCAAATAATGCAGAAAATTACTAAAGCAGAAAAATTTAATTATTTCAAATATATCCATATAAAGATAGACTTCATATTGAATGCATTATTACAAATTAGTCTGGGGAAAGTTTACCAAGAGAAAAAATAGAAATGTTGTTTCTTAGAAATAGTTTGCCTTAGTGTTTATGAAACAATCAACATAATTTATACAAATATTTTTCTTAGGGGATCATTTTTTTCTTTAATTTCTATCCAAATACACAATATTTGTAATTTGGTATACATTATTCATGTGTACATAAATCTCATCTGCATGGTGGTGACAAATAGAGATGTGATAAATAGAACTAATTCTGTGGGAGTTTTGATTTAAATTCTCCACCCCAGTGGACATTATCACTCTAATATGATGAATAAAGAAGGAAATAAATATTTATTTTGTCCCAAATATAGAAAGAATTATTTCCTTTTCTCACACAAATATGGACTTCTAAATTACAGTGGAATAGACCAATATTTTATTTGCAGCCTAGTGCTAACGGGAAGAGTAAGGTTATGTATGTTTTGAAGAAGTCAGTCTGGAAGTAAACTGCCATCCTTGCCAGAGAGTAATTTTTTTTCACCTCCAATATTTGAAGATTCTGTTCTAAGTGAGGTTGCAGTGCAGAGGGTTTATTTTTAGATAATTTTAAAAACAGAAGGGAAAACAATAAGACATTTCACTTTCTCATATCTCCTTATGTGGATGTGTTGTACTATTGATTAGACATAAAAGCAACACTTGGTATTAAGGTGGAAACAAAGTGTTACCTTAAAATTATTTTAAAAAATCTCTTTTAAACTAACATAATTTTGCTGCATGATATTTAATACATAAAAATAACAAAGAGAAATGCTAGTATCAAATACTGTAATTTTTAATATTAATATTTCTGCTTAGACTCCTAGAAATGAAGAATATGAAAAGATGAAATGGAGAGCAATAAGAAGCCCAAATCCATAGATGCATTATTGCATACTGTGAAAAGGAAGAAATGAGCTATGTGACATCCCAAAATAATGTTGATACTTTATACTAGCAAATTCCATTACCAAGGGCATATATACTTTAGTAGGCACTGCTGTTTCGACCTGGCTTGCAAGTATGTGTTACATCTTTTAATTAATTATCAGTTTTAATAAATTCAACAGAAGAACATGCATATTTGAAAGAACGTCTCTTAGAGATACTGCCTGACCATTGCAGGACCATCACAGAGCAAGCTTAATGCAGAATTTTTATAGAAAGTGCCTACAAGTTTTCATATTAAAGCTTCATTATCTGTTTCGTTGACAAAATGAAGTGAGTGTTAAGCAAATTTTAGATTTGTAGTGATCATTTTAATAGTATCTAATTTTTGTCAAATGAGACATGATTGCTTCAATATTCTACTCTTTGCATTTTCTGTGTGCTCTTACTCAGCTTTTAGAGCTATGCAGCTCTGAAAGGAAATAGAGGAAAAAGGGCAATTCCTTATTTGTATTTTTTTCTTAGATTCTACATATCTAAGATTAAATTGCTATGGTTCTAATTAACTTCTTATTGTAAGATTCTAAATGCCAAATTTCCAAAGAATTTTTAATTTATTTTAAACCAGTAAGAATCAATTTTTAGTAGCCTGTGAAAATTGTTAGCGTACTTATCTCCTTTTTTGCTGCTGCCAGATTTTCAGTGGGTAAAGTATCTCTCATAAGAGTTAAAACAACTCTGGCTAATGCAGAAAATATCACAACTATGGTTACAGGGCCTCAAATTATTCACTCAAAAATCATAACTTCTTTGCCTGCCTATTGCTTCCAAAATCTGAGAATCACTTGTCTACTGCTTCCAAAATCTGAGAATCAGTTTGCATTCCATTCAAATTCACTCACTTTCAGTAAGTAGCTGTTTTAAAAACCTATAAAATATGGCAAGAACTGAATACAAGCAGAGCATGCAGCCAAAAGCATGAGCAAGTTTTTTCCAATTATGATCTGTAAGACTGGTTGAAAATTCAAGGAATATACATGTTTTATAAAACAAAAAAGTCAATGAATCTGAAACAAATTATTCAAACCTACATCTTGCCTGCAATCTACATCCTCTTTTAATGTCCTTTAGGACTGCAAGTCCTGTCAGAGAAAATGATTGTCCTGCTCTGCTCTCCAGTGGTGTGGCCTCACCTCAAATCCTGGGACAGCTTTGGGCACCACAATATGAAAAAATACCAAGCTATTGGAGAGTGTCCAAAGGAGGGCTGTAAGGATGGCAAAGGGCTTTAAGAGGAAGCCAAATAAGGAGTGTCTGAGGGCACTTGGTCTGTTCAGCCTGGAGAAGAGTCTGCAATTTCCTCCTGAGGGGAAGAGGAGGGGCAGACACTGATCTCTGCTTTATGGTAACCGGTGACAGGACCTGAGGGAACAGTCGGGGATTGTGTCAGAGGATGTTTAAGGTTGAATACCAGAACAAGGTCCTTTACTATCGTCGTGGTCTATGCATTGAAGAAAGGATTCTTGACAACAATATTAGAAGGTTAATGTGATTTATTAAAATGACTCTATAATTCTAGTATTTTTCTATATTTGCTCAGCAGAGAGCATTCTTCATGCTCCTGCTGCTGCTTCGTCCAGGGAATGTTCCAAATGCTTACAATATCAGAAAGATAAAGTAATTTCAGCTCTTTCTCCTCATAGGTAGGAGGAGGCTGACCAATTCTATGTCCTTAAAGAACAGACAGAGATATTTTGTTTACAAAAAGCTTATACAGAGTAAAAAAACAGCAAAAAAATGTTCTCCCACGGGAAAATAATCAGAAAGCTTACACACAGAGAAACTTATAATATGTTCATAACAACACTTTACGCATAGGATGTTTGGGGACTGGAACAGCTCCCCAGGGCAGTGGTCACAGCACCAACTCTGACAGATTCAGGAAGTGTTTGGATAATGCTCTCAGGCCCATGGTGTCACTCTTGGGGCCCTATGCAGGGCCATGCGTTGGACTTAATGATTTTGATTGGTCCTGTCCAATTCAGCATATGCTGTGATTCTGTCATATTCTATGATTCCTGCATGAATTGCAGCAAATTTATTCAGAAAGAAAAAAAAAGGAAAAAGAAGGCAAAAAAAGGCACATCTAACTAATTGTACAAATGGGTTTTCTTATTTTGATAAATATTTTGAACTATTATTTTTTAGATAGTATGCTGATATTCTTCTGGACCGGATATGTATTACCAACAATGAAACAAAAAAGGTTGAGATATTCTTCAGATAGTTAAGGTGTCTGTTTTTCTATATCTTAAAACTTCATTAGACTGAAATATCTTCTGATAAGAGGAAATTGTCATCCACATAAAAGTAGCAGTAGAGTCAGTTTAAAAAAATCAGCATGGAGCCCTGAAAATCTTTAAATAGTTCCCCAGAGCTTTCCAGTTCACTGTTTTGAAATCTCAAAGGGACCATTTAATGAGTAGAAATAATCTGATAATTAACTTCTGACCTCCTTTTCATTCCATGACACATCACATCAGGGTATCTTCACCTGTGTAAATTACACATTTACTGAATATAAGATAGTGGAATACACTTACCTCGGTGTTTTTCTTGACTTGTTGATACTTGGCCAGACTCTTTAAGCATGTCATACATTCTTTGATGAAAATATTAAACAATTAAAAAGCACTTTATTTCAGCAGGTTAATGGTAAGTTTGGGCCAGCTGCCAATCTATGAGATTTCATATTGGCAAATTTTTCATATTTTTAGATTTGCTGTCACTTTGTGTGAATTTCAGCTTCCTCTTTGGTGCAAAACATCAGAGCACTTTAAAAAGTACACATAAATGAGCATTAAGAAGGTAATGTGACAGGTTTTCAAAATCAAGTAGAATATCAAAAGAATATCAATATCTTTTCCAGAAGCAAAATAGTATTAGAAAGATGACCAATACTGAGGAAATGCTCTTCCCTGTTCATCATCTAATGTGTTAGTTAATGGTAAACTTTAGTAAATTAACCAGATTTGTAAATCAAGCCAAGAAACTAGAAAAAAATATAGCAAACTCATTAGTTTTGTGAAAGAGATATAAATCAAAAGTTAACTTTACTAATAAAATTATAACTATTTACAGTTGTCATTGCAATTTATTATTCATGATGGATTCTTTATCTGAAAACTATGTAAACGCCACTATATTTGGTTTTACAATGTTAGTGCTCAAACTTTTACAATTCGCATTACATTTCTCACAACACTGACAAATTGTTCCTCACACAGTCTCTAATTCAGTCAGGTTTGCTTTAATACTACAGCCATTTGTCTCCGTCTTGAGACCTTAATGCTTAAGAGCATTGGTTTACTTTACAGTATGTTACTGAAGAGGTACTTACACTACTGATTTTGAGATTCCAGTCCTTCTACTGATAACCTAAATACAGCATTATCATTCAAAAAACCAAAATCTGCAGGTACAGGGAGTATTGGCTAAAATTATCAACTATAACTTCAAGTTTTTTACTATAAGAGTGAAAAGGGTGTCAGTGGGGTCACAAAAGATGTTATTTGTATATGCTGTATCACTAGCTAGTGATTCATGTGCAGTCAACCAGCTCTAGCAACGAACAACGAAGGTTAATAAATATTCCTTGTGTGTTTGTAACCAGGCATATGAACTTGTGACATCATTTTGTACCTTTAATTCCTTCAGGACATGTCTCTTCTGAATATCCTGTTTAGTGTTTCATGATTGTACATATTATAATGCATCCCATCTTTTCAGCTTTTTGTTAATTGTACTGATGTATTAAAACTATTGCATCCATGGAGGGCTGAACAGAAGACACTTGCTTACGACATATACATTTGCACAAAAATATCTCACTAAAGAGGACACAAAGGGTGCTCAATCTTTTGTTTGATTTTTTTACCCACTACGAATATGCATATATATTGAGATTGGTAATTAAAGAATTTGATTTCAGTCATGTTTCATTTCTGCATAATTAACACTGATCAGTGTGCCACTTTTTGAAGTTTACTGGAATATTAATTTCATTTTCAAATGGGATGTAACTGAAATAAATGTTTCTAATTACAAAAACTGTAATTTTGGAATACCTTTTCTTTCAGAAAAAGGGATTTAATCAAGACCGGTATTTACCTTATTCAATACGATTCTGAAAGATCTTGCAATTTAACTAAGAGGATAATAATTTTTCTGTTTTGACATTCAACATTAAAAAAATTGCCTTTCAGTTAGAACCAGTATTTCTTTTGGATCCTCATTAATTTTAAGTGTTTTATTTTGAAAATTAAAACTATAGATTAAATAATTTTTTTCAGCAGTTTTGATGCTTTTAATAATATTTTAATAATAATTCAGTCCTTATTTTGTAGACCTAGACTGCAGAAAATAACTTAAACACCATGTCTATGAATATTGCATGGCAATAGTTAAGTATACCTTAGTACAAGTCTTGCTTACCTGAGGGGAGATTCTACATTTTTAAACCTGAATACAGTGGCAAATGTGTCTTAAACATTTCTGTAGAAGTAAAAAATATTCTGCTAAACTGAGTTTTACTGCTTGAACTTGTTTAATTTGTATAATATTTGCTAAAATCCTCTTT
This sequence comes from Leptocoma aspasia, assembly GCA_013399835.1. Taxonomy (NCBI): domain Eukaryota; kingdom Metazoa; phylum Chordata; class Aves; order Passeriformes; family Nectariniidae; genus Leptocoma; species Leptocoma aspasia. Next base: position 40,612 of record VXAX01006614.1, read on the forward strand.
GTGGTGAAAAATATTTGTCTAAAATTTATTGACAAATAATATATGAAACTTAGCAGCCCATATGTGGTCCATATTATTAACATTTTCTCAAAGTGCTTATGTAAATAAAAAATACTCCAGAAAAGTTTGAATATGAAAAAAATACATCTCATTTTCCTTCAGGAAAAATTTTTATTCACTTCAATATAAAGGGAACTTCACACTGAACCCCTTGGTTTAATTTCTTGTTGTTATGAGAATTTGGGAATTATTCTATGGTCTGACCCATCCTTTATACCACCAACACCCACCTATCAATCAATGCTGTCCTACATTTACCAGATCTAACCCTTTTACTTAAGAAAATTTACATAAGCATTTTTTTCTGTAAAACAAGGAGGAAGGATGATCAATTCTTTCCCCATCCCTAACATTTCCTTTAATGATAGTTCTAATTTCTGTTTGAAGATCCAGAGTAATATACAAACATCAATACTGTAATTGGAGCATGCATTTTTTACAGAGAGACTTCATCTTCTTTGGGTTAAAGAAACTCTATTGAATAATTATCATACTCAAAACACAATTCCTTATTTAACTGGAAAAAATACAACCTTAGGACCAATGCATAGACCAAAAGGAAAATGAAACCTGATTAATTAAAGAAACCATAGTTTATATATGTATAAAACAGGTAAGCTCTATGTGTGAGATAAAAAACTAGAACAGTGGTTGTTAAAGAAAAACTCCATTTTGATGACGTTTGTTGGTATCAGACGGTTTAGTCTAGTCCAACAGGACTTTCTTTATGAACAGAATTTTCATGAAAAGTACTGCCTTGAGTTTGTAACAGCTGTCTGCCCTTTTCAAATGAGATTTTTAGATATTTACAATTCCCATACAAAGAAGTCTTATTTACAATCAGATTTTTTTAGGCCATAAGATTATTTCTGGCTTTGGGGAAATATAGACCTCAAAAAATATACAAGGAAGTGCAGGCCTCTGAATTTCTAATTGTGTTTGTTTTTTTTTTTTTTTTTACTGTTTGTATTATTCTGTTTTTATTCAAATTTGCTTAAAATTGAGACAGATTTTCATGCTGTTGGAAATTTAATATGTGGTAGAATCCCAGTCAGATTTTATTTTCAGAAGGTGATTTTCAAAAGAAAGATATTTCATGATGATGATGTCCATCAAAAAGAGGGAGTTTGCCATTTTTTTTGTAAACACAAAGAATAGCTGTGTCAGCATCTTCTTGTAACTGAAATTTGCTAGGAAGATAAATATAAAAATTTTTTGTGTATCTAACTTAGTTATCTCATTTTTTTCCTCTCCATTTTTCTATTCTTTTCTTCTTCCTTTTCCTATTTTCTTTTTTGCGAGTGCATCAGGAGCAATATCCAAGGTGTTATGTGAGCCCTGTAGTATAGCATTATCACAAGGCTTTTATTTTATATTTAGTAGTTAGTTATTTCATCCCACAAAGCAGTGCAACTTTATTTAGAACATAATTTATTACTTTACTACATCTGCTTTTGGCCTCATCAGAAAAAGGTGCACATATATAATTTTGATCTGTTGATGCAGACCCATCACACCAGAGTAATATCAGCCATCTTCGATTGAAAGCCAGGACTGAAGAAAAGAGATTAATGTATTGGGGAAGGCTGATGCAACACAAGGAAAGAAGAAAAGCACGGGTTTTTGTTTATTGTTTTTTCAGTAGTTGACTCTGAAGCTTCACAATGGTATAGACTTTTAAACTGTAATAAAAATACTAAATTATTTTAAAATTAAATACTAAATGCTAAAACACTACCTGCAATGACGCTGTTCCCTGGTCATTTATATATATACTCGTGCAACTTATATAATATTATATAGTTATATAATAAAAAACGTGTGTGCATTTATCCACATTTATATATAGACCTATTTTTTAAGGGTTTACCAGAAATGGGTCAAAACCTGAAAATATGCAAATTCAAAGTTTTTTAACAGTTCCTTAAATATCACTGTAGAGAGAAGAACAGTAACATGATGCATACAAGAAAGAGTAAAATTTAGTCTGTTTAGGGAAAAAAGCCATATCTTATCATAGTAATATTGGGGTTTTTTCCTTTTTTTTAGAATCTGCCCTACTCAGGAAAATATAGGCACATACTTGTCTACAAATCATAACATTACAGATAAGAGATAGATAAGCATTCTTTTAAGCTAATGATGTCCTCCTGAATCAAAATTAAAAAACAAAAGTTAAAATTCTTCTCACCTGAAACAAACTACCAGTATCTTCTGGAATTACTCTGGAATAATGCTCTTTGTATACAATTCTGAGCATTGATTCCAGTAGGAATTTATTTACACTATCAGGACATATGTCCTTATATTAGAAAATATGTCCTTGCTAATTCTCAGGAATTTGGGCTGCACTTTCAATGCAGTGAAAAATGGTATCATATAGGAATCTGAGACTACCCAAGATATGGAATTTAAGCAGGTATTTCTTCTAAGAAGAATATGTTTCTTACACCATTATATTCAGTCGAAACTGAGATTTCATTTGATTGCTGGAAAACATGCAATGAACTTCTTGTGAAGTTGCATTAACAACTGTAATTAGGAATTCCACCACAGAAAAAAATCACTGTGATCATTCTGTCTGTGAACATCAAAGTATCTTAAGAGTGGAGCATTTAAGACTGAAATCCCTCAACAACTTGTAAACTTAAAATGCATAATTAAATTGTATTAAAAAAATAATCTCACTAACAGCAAAAAAAATTGAAGACACGAAAATATGTAATTTTAAAGTAAATTTGATTTTAAAATTATTGTGAAAAGCTTAATAAAGCATAATTATTTGGAAATTGAATTTGTCTTACTCTAAGTATGTAATACATTTAAATAGAAAGCATCATGTTATCTCAAGGATTTTAATTATCTGCAATTACACAGATACTGTTTTTATCAGCTTAGTTCCATTTGTTCCCTAACATCACTATGCTCTAGTCAAAATATACCAGACAGCTTTTTAAAAGAACTTTTCATTAACATTTACTATTCCAATTCGTTTTTTGCCTAGTGTAGAATTTGTGACCAGCCACCAATCATCAGATTAAACTTGACATTTTTCTGCTTAGTGGTGATCCATGCAGACATATTATCATACCAGTTCTCCCTTTTAGCATTTATAATTCATATAATAATGAGTTGAATTTAATCCTCAAATTTCTTACATAATATTTTTCTCTCTGTGGTTCCTCACAGAATGGCATAACAGGGAAAAAAACTGTGATGCTATAGGAAGAGTCAATGATACCACAGCATCATTGACTGCTAAGAACTGATGTCTTTGTTCTCATGATCTGTTATATTCTAGGGCTTGTAAATTAAGCAGTAAAGCAAATGACTTTTGTAAACAAGAAAGAAAAATCAAATTGGTTTTAATGAATTTGAAAGGAGACAACAAATGTGATAAACTTATATTAAAATATTAAAAAACTTGAGGGAGTTTCTGGAAGTAATCTGCTGTTTGCCTGTATCATATTTTCATTTTATATTTTGATTGCAAGTTTATTTTATCGAGTAGGAACCTTTTGGTTTTGCTAATTCATTTACTATACAGCTCCGTTTCTTAATAGACCACTTTCAATATCTTAGTATATTTCCTGACCCAAAATGTGTGTTCCTCAATGTTGTGTGATAGAATAAACATTTTATGCATCATTCTTATGAGAAAGACTACAATCATAGAATCATGGAATTCTTTGGAGTAGGAAAGACCTTTAAGATATTTAACCCAGCGCTGCCAGATCCAACACTAAACCATGCCCCTGAGTGCTACATCCACATATCTTTTCAATACCTCTAGGGATGTTGATTTAACTGCTTCCCTGAATAGCTGTTACAGTGCTGGACACCCGTTTTGGTAAAGGAAATTTTCCTTGTATCCAATCTAAATTTCCTCTGGTGCATCTTGAAGCCACTTCCTCTTGTCCTATCACTTTTTATTCAGGAAAAGAGGGAGATGAGGTCTTCCCTGAGCCTCCTTTTTTTCCAGGCTAAACCACCCCAGTCCCCTCAGGTACTAACAACAAGTAAAAATGAAGACTTGTGAGTAAATGTGACAGTCAAGCAGGACCTGCCTTTCATAAATCCATGTTCATGATCCCCTGCTTATCCTGTACTTGCTGTGTGATGACATTCACAATGATCTGCTCCATAAACTACCCCTGCACCCAGGTCAGACTGACGGGGTTGTAGGTTCTGTCAGATCTCCCAGAATCTCCTTCTGTCACATTTGCACATTCTCCCAGAACCCTTCTTATCACATTTACTAACTTCCAGTAAAGTGGGAGCTCTCTGCTTAGCTAGGACTGCTGGAGAATAGACAGTGGCTTGGCAAACATTTCTGCCAGGTCCCTTAGGAACATTATGTGGATTATACCAGGCATCAAACAAACAAAAACCATATAATCTAACAAGAATATTTAAAGATATGATAAGCACTCTAAGCGTGCATGCTAGGATATTTACAATACCTAGGACTTTTTTTCCCTTAACTGAAGTTATTTCCCTGTCTGGTTTCTCTCACAAGCCATTCTTTCTCTATGATGAGTCCTTACTGTAAATGCACATCTAATACAAACTATTTTATTTTTCATTTATTTATTATCTTTTATGAAATTACTTTTGGATTTATATAACTGTAAATGACATCATATTGATCAAAATATGTTCATCACCAATTTGGAAGATGAAGGGCTGGTGAACAAAAAAGTTGCAGTTTGTCCAGGAATGTGCATTAACATAAACATTTTAAGTGATCCACAGAACATCAGGAAAAAGTTTTTCTCCAAAATTTTTCGGACCACATGAGTTCAGATTTTGTAACAGATTTTGGCTGCTAACTACAAGACAGGTTTGCATGTATTAATAGGGTCAAATTTGAGTGTGCAACAAAGGGGCAGACACACCTAAGAATATGAGAATATCAGCTGCATGCTTGGATACGTGACAGACTGAAAAATATAGTGGTGAGAAGACCATCAGATGCTAATAAAGCAGTAAGAAAAGGACAAGGAACAGAACAGGAAAAATGTATTACCTAGATTTATCTGCTGTCCATCACTGTACAGGCTAGAGCTCAAAAGAATTTAAGATTATTTATTTTCTTCATGTTACCCACAGATGCTCAAAGCCTTCAAGAGCACCAACACTGGTTTCTATCAGCAGAAGTTCAGACAGACATAATCTTTTTTTTTCTCGTGATCAGACCATTACCTTATGTAGATGTACTTGACTACTCCTTTCAGGGAAGAACCAGGCAGTCAATCCGCTGACTTAATTTCATATTATAAATGGAAACCTGAAGGGTTGAAGAGATGCATTGTGAAGCTGATTGGCTTTATATGCAAGAAAAGATAGCACAAATTAGAAAGAACTAAACAAGGGACTTTGATGCATTAAGAAAATCATGAAGGTTTAGTGGTAATCAAACCCTCTTTTATAGTCACCTTCCATAACAGAGCAAAAAGGCACTCAAAGTATTAGGAAGTAAATTTAGGGCAAATGACAAAGACATTTGTTGCAGTGTGTTTTTTGTTGTTTGTTGTACCAAACTGCTTGTTTGGTTACCCTCCCCCCCCATGCCATATGAGTCATCCCGACCCACCCCTATGTGTATCATCGGTTGAATTATTTCCTCCCCTGAGCTTTCCCTACATTCTTCCCTTTACTAGAATAAAGGCAGGCGTTTCCCCTGCCTTTCTTCTAGTCCCTTCCTGTCAGTCTCTGTAGCCCTGCCCAGTTCCCCTGTCAGTTTATGCAAAACCCAGGCCTTCCTTGTAGACCCTTCCCTGTCAGTTATGTATTCCCCGAGATTCTGTTGGGTGATAAATTGTATTCTCCTCCCCTGTAATCCCTCATTGGTTATGATGTTATGTATTCCCACCTCTTGCTCCTCCTCTAGTATTCCCTCATTGGTTGGGTATGTATCTCTTTTATGTTACCTCCCCTCTATATAAGTTACTGTATGTCATTCCTTTTGGTCTTTGGCCTCTGAACCGTTTCTGGGGAATAAACATCTGCCTGAGAACCCAAACCAAAGGCCTCTCCCTGATTCCTTTGTCCTTGCTCTCGACGTGTGTGCTTGGCCGCGATCACCCCAAAGCTGCACCTCCAGGTTCGACCACCTGCTATGTGTGACATCTCATGGCCACCCAGGGGCAGCCCACATTTGGCGTGGCACCTGCCTTGTGGTGTGAGAGGGCTAGTAGGACCGGTCAGAGTTGCAGGAGCCATGTCAGATATTGCTTAAATGATACATAGTAATTGCATGGAATTAGTGGGTAAAAAATCAAAATTAAAAATTAAATTATTAATTCAATATTAAAAATTGTATGTGGGTTTTAAACTGGTTCATGCTAAAGTAACTGCATCTGGTTTTTCTGCCATGAAATCAAGTGAAGCCACCCATGAAAGAGTAAAGGATTTCCTGACAGCCATGTGAATACCAGTTAAGTCATGGTTAAGTTACCAGTTAAGTCAAGGAAATAATTTCATCCATTTTCAGAATTACACAATTTTCTAGTGACTATGGGAAATTTATTTTGGGACTCTTTTCCATAAAAGGATAAGGTTCAATAGCTTCAAATTTCTTCTAGAACATTTATTGTTAACCAATATGCTTTTTGTACCTCTTCTTTTTCATTCAGATTAATTTTAACTAATACCAGATATATATTTTGAGATACATAGTTTTTATTGAAACTTTTAGTCTGAGCTTTATTGTTTTCTTCTTCCTTGTAATTTCTTACTTTCATGGAAAAGAAGGTGAAAAAAAAAAGGAAAACAAACACACTAAGCTTAAATTTCAACCAGCCAACCAAAATATCCCCAAGTGCAGGGACACACATTTGAAAAGTGCGCATAATTTAGTATTTTGGCACTTGGCTTAGATGATCATTGTAAGTCCCTTCCAGTTGGCACTGTTTTCATGTAGCCTTGCCTAGTCTGGTCGACTCTGATCTAGTCTAGTTCATATCACAAAATACTGAGCCTGCTGGCAGCCGATGTGATGCACCTGCCTCAAAGGATCTTTGTGCAGGAGTTTGTCAGGGCTCATCGAAAGAACATTGAACTAGATCTGAAGAAGGAAGGACTAGAACCATGCTCACTAGAAGTAAGCTTGGAGGTAGTGCCTCAAAGCCTGAGGTCTGCTGTCAAGGTTCCTTGGTCTGTTCTGTCATGTGCTGGGTACACAGAAGCACATTTGAAACATCCCTTTACTAATGTCCACAGCACCACAGTCACCTCAGTGGAGCCACAGAATGGACACGGCAGCAGAGATGTAATGGCTACTGTTGTGTTAGAAACCATAGAAACAATTGAGAATTTTCACATAAGAATTAGGGCTTCTACACCCAAATAGATAGTGGGATCAGTAGCTCAGATAAAGTGAACCTACAGTAATGCATGGCAGCATGGTCAACAAACAGGATAAATAGAAATCGACTGTGCAGCAGGAAAACTAGAATATAATTGCAATCACAGAAACATTGTGGGTGACTCAGGAAATTAGGGTTCTGTGACAGATGGCTACAAACTCCTCAGAAGAGATAGGGGACTTATTTTTTATACTAGGAAGTGTATTTACTGTCTTGAGCTTGGCAATGGTGAAAACAGGGTTAAGTGTTTAGAATAGCTGGGAATGCAGTTGGCATCATCCAGTAAGACAGATATCCTGGTTGCAGTCTGTTATCAGATATCCGACCAGCATGAAGAGACAAATGAAATATTCTACAAGTATCTGGTAGAAATCTAGCTCTTGCCTTTGTGAGGGTCTCCAACTTACTAGATATCTGCTGGAAATACAACACACTTAGGAGGAAACAATCTAGAAGGTCCCTGGAGGGAACATTCCTATGTGAGAGATACTTCCTGATGTAGCTGGTGAAAGGAAAGCTATAGATAGAGCTCCACTGGACCTGTTGTTTGCAAATAGAGAAGGATTTATAGGTGGCATGATAACTGGAGGTTGTCTTGGGCATAGAATTTAAATGCTAGAACTTCCAGTGGCCAGAGAAGTAACAACCAGGATCAGCAGAACTGCTACCTTGGACTTCTGGTGGGCAAACTTCAGACTATATAGTGACCTGGTTGATAAAGTCCTTTGGGAGGCAGTCCTGAATGGAAAAACAGTCCAAGTTTGGACATTACTCAGGAAGGAAATATTCCAAACTTTTATCCTTCCACTCCACCTTCAAAAATTGTCCTTCATATCTGCCTCTGGGAAGGACAAACTACATGATGAGTCATTTTTATTTTGACTCCTGCTTGTAGGTTCCAGTCTCTCCACTCACAGGTCACAACAAACAGCACACTCAGCTTCTTTAATTCTTTACTCTGTCTTGTAAATGTCTTTAAGTCTTAAGGACCCAGGCTAAGGTCTGAAAAGAATGATCGTGACATCATGGATTTAGTATGGTGGGTGAAATCTCAGTAGCTTCTGATTTTTTCCTTTAAAAGATTTGTCTTCCTCAGTCTTTGATTAATGGAACACCAAACCATCCTCTTTCAATTAACATTTTGGAATCAAGAGTAAAATCATCATGACAAAAAAACAAAGAACTTTTTACATTTAAAAAGTAATAATGAGAATTTTTCTGTTACAGAGGGAAAATTTGGAAAGTCTATATCCAACCATACTGGTATAAGCAAGCCAAATTTTGGTATTTTATTAAGGTCAGGTAGAAGAACTTTTTTAAACTGTTGTAAAAAACAGAGACTCTGTCAAGATATATTAAGGTGCTAAAATGTGTATTGAAGAACAGTGCTGGTAAAGCAAATCAGTTTTGGCATTCTGGGACATTTGAAATCTTCAACATTTGACTGTGTTGGAATGCAGGGCACAGGGAATATTTTTCTGTGTGTTTTAGAAAGCCCTCATTGTTTGCAGAACACTGCTTTTAACCTCTGTTCCAGGGAAAAAATTGCCAAGGCTTTGGGAGTTAGAGCACACAGGTGTGAACTAAGTAGTAGCAGCAGTAGTAATAATAGTTTGTCACAGGGTGAAGAATTTAGGGTTTTAGGATTTTAGTATGAGAGTGAATAGGAGACAAGATGGAGGATTTTGGGTGTTGTCTCATCTCCTTCTTGTTCTTCTTCTACTCAATTTTCTGTAGTGTTAGTGACAAAAAGTCATTCGTTAGAGATAGTAGTAGCAGAGGTGCTACATGAGTAGATTAGTAGAAGTTATTGGTAGTAAAGTAAAAACAAGATACGTGTTAGAAAGTAATTGGACTGATTAGCTTTAAAAAGACCTTGGTTTTGGGTATCGAGGCCATTTTGCTCCATTTTGCTCCATTTTGTACCTTGTTTCTCGTATGCTAAGTCTGGTGTGTAGATGGTGTACTGAACTTAAGGTAAGAGAAAAATAAACAACAGCCTGAAACCAAGAAACAGAGAGCCCTGCTCATTTTTTATCTGTGCTGAAGAACTCATGAGAGGGAACCCTCTCCAAAGGCCCAGGGGGTAGGTTCCCAGCCGTGTGGGGACAACCAAAAAACCCCACAGACTGAGTACAAAGGTAGCTCAGTGGAGATGGTTAACTTTTAGCATATTTTCCCAATTAAGAAGCAAATAAAATTTTCAGGAAGCTGTTTATCTCAAATGTCACTTCTTTTGTTTTTCCCTGGTT
>VXAX01006614.1:50305-87686 GCA_013399835.1 Leptocoma aspasia
TTTTTGTTTGGTTGTTTGTTGTGGTGGGGGGGGGGGGGGGGTAGTGTTTGACTTATGACCAGAGGAATAATAAAATAGTAAAGAATTTTAATGAATATTCATGGATATTTTATCACTGATTGGATAGTTTACACAGGCTGTGGAATTGAAAGCCAAGACTTGGCTATTATTATTTTTCATGTCATTGACACAAATAGAAGTAGTGCAGAGTGGTATTTAAGATACACTGTTTATCTCTATCTAGGATTGTTTATTTAATTAAATAAAATACTTCTATAAATATAAATGCATGATTTTTTTAGTCCAGACTATAGTAAATTAATGAAACAGCTATCAATGTTGCTTCATGACTTATCTTGCCATTGTTTAAGATCTCAGAAACAGCAGCATTTTCTTTAAGCATACGGAAAACAAGCTTTCAAAACTTCACTTACAAAAAACACTCAAAAAAGCAATTGATTTGTTGTGTACAAAGCACTTTGGTATTTTTCAAATAGCATTTTGAAATTACTTTCCAACAAATTGCTAAGAAATCTTAACCAGTATAAGAACAATTCTTTGTGTTTGATGTGTAAAATTATTGAATTTTCTGTCACCAAATGCAAAATAGTATTCATTACTGTGGCATTCAACATTGTCCTTCTCATCCATTAGGTATTCAAAACTAAACTTCAAAAAAATTACACTGTAGTTAGGCAACTTTCAATGCAACAAATGGGAGCATTGATGCTATGAATCTGCTCCATGTTTCAAACTGTGAGAATATCTGCAGTAGTTCATAACATGATAGTAAACTAGAGCTATGGTCAGTCTGACATTCTAGTAACTCTCTGTGGCCACAAAGGACCTTCTTTACAGCTTGGTAACCTAAACATTTGATTTCCTTCTCAAAATTGTGATTTGTACTAGAAAATATGTTGGTATCAGTCCTAGAAATTCAAAACAAATTTGCTTGATTTCTATTTTCTAAGAAGATAACATTAGAGAGCAGAGCAGGGTCTGTGCCAATGGCAAGTGTTTTCAGCACAAAACGAGATTTTTACAGTGTTTGGAAAGAAAAAATAACAGCAAAACAGAAAAACCACTAAAACCAAAGAATAACAAAAGACACACACACACACACAAGTAGAAAATACAAGAACAGAAATGTAACACGAAATTTGACAACTGCTAAGGAGTCAATAAGATTTTTCAGTCTTCACTAGATCTGCTATAAATTAAGACAGAAGGTATTTCTGAACATTTCTTTTCATAAACTGTTCCATTTTTTTTCTTTTTTACTGAACCTCTGTTTCCTTTCCTTCTGGTTGGTCCAAAATCTAAAAGCTGCATGTGATTGGTAGGTTTCTTAATATAAATACAAACTACTAGAAAAAAAAATTGATGCTTTGTAAAGAAATTTCTATTAAGTTTCTAGAAACTATTTTTCTGGCTTTAAATAACAAAAAAAAAAAATTGAATTATTCTAAAATGTTTATGTTTAGGCTTTTTTTTCAGATTAGCTATTGACATTAACAGTAGCAACAGTAATTCTGAGAACTTGAAATTTTTATAACTAAAAAATAATTACTGTAAAAATATTTTTTTTCAAATTACAGTAATAAGTTTATCTTTATATTATCATTCCCAGTTAGTATTCCAATTCACACTGTCTTGAATTGAACTGTGGAGTGAATCTAAGTAGCATGTTTATTTTATCATTAATCTTGTTGGTCATTGTATCACTTACTGTTCATTATAGCAAGAGATAAATTGCAGAAATGCTTAATATTGTTAGTTCAGCTTGGCTGCATCTTTTAGTGATGCTAATTCTACCAAGCAGTTGAGAAACATCAGTGTCTGATGCATGATTTGTACTAAATTATGCTTGTTATATGATTGAATCAACACTACACAGAGTTTTCTCAAGTTAATTGATCAACTTCTAAAAAATAGATTAATATGATACATCAAACTTAAGCTGAACTGTAGACCAGAACAGAACAAATGAGCACTGAATAAAAGCCACACAGGTTCAGGTAATCATTGTCTTTTTCTTAGATGGGATTAGGATGTTACTTTTTTATTTTTTTAAGAAAATATCAAAATACAATTTTAAAATGCGATTCATCAGCTAGACAGATTCTGAATTACCCTACTGAAATGGAATGCTTTTTTCTGTTTGATTTTCAAAATTTTGCAATTCAGCAGAGAAATTCAGTGTGTGTATAATTCAGCCAGGGACTCAATTAATTTTATGCAAGACAGTAAGCATAATTTCACTGATTTTTTTTATCCAAATCTGTTTAAGAGGAATTTAACCATACGTCTCTTTCTATCTATTTGTGACTTGCTACTTGTGAATTCCTGATTGATGTTGTGGGTCTGCTGCTTATCTAAGTCCTTTCCGTTTTGCCTATCAAAATGAGTCAGGTTAGTTTGAGCATCATTTTATGAGAACTTTAAGCAGGAAAAAGAAGGAATAGCAGTTCTTGATTGCATCTTATTCCCTTACAGGAGTGGAAGGGGAATTTGAGAGTCAGTAAAGATGTGTTTCTAAGGGAGGCTAATGGGAGGGGAAAGACTTAACTGTTCAGCCAGTTGTTAACCTCTGCTTTGACTAAGACTGATCATGGCTCATGTTTTGTTGTCCAGGCTGCAGACAGGTAGGGGGCAGGAGGCATTCTTTCAGCTGATAGATAATGCTTCCTAGCAATCATAAATAATTTCTCTCAGGCTTCTTTCTGATTGCTGGTGTCTCTGTCTTAATTTATAGCAGGGCTGTGAAGACTTTTCGTGCCGCGAAGAGGGATTCATCTCACCAGCCTTTTGACAACTACAATGCAAGCATTTACATTGAGTCCCAGATTTATTTACCCTGGTCTCACTTTGTAATCCACAGGGATAAATCATGAACTTCTGGGGCACATCTCTTTTGACCTATATTAGAAAATTATATTAGAATGAGACAAACTGCATATTGAAAATGCCTGATTCTGTTCTTGGACTCTTTGGGGAGAAATAGCTGAAAAGCTCTGAGTTTATTTTACAGAAGTAGGTATACTAACATGTATTTTTTCAGATTTCTTTCATTCTGTGTGACTATAATCTGATCTCAGACCTTGGTTTAAAATGCTGAACCTCAGTTATAAGTATGAAGATCCCTGTTCTGTGACCCACTGCCTATTTTACACACATTCTACATGTGCCAAAACCCAGGATGTGCAGAAGTCACCAAAGTGGAAAAAACTGGTTGGTTTGCTTGTTTTCCATCTTAATCTGGAACAAAAACATAATGAAGAGAAGTCTAAAACAGGATTCCTTTAAACGCCTTGAATCTTTCATGTCATTTTAAAGTGTAGATTAATAAGGGACTGACTTCCTTATTTTGGGGCTATAACCAGTTAACAGACCCGTTCACTTGCAAACATTACGTGCAGTATGAAATTGTCTGACCTTTACATTTTTAAATTAACCATTTGACTAATTTTTTAGATTTTATTTTTCATTGTCTAGTTATTTTGGTAAATAATTTTAAATCTGCAAGTAAATGTGTAACAGATGGGTTGTGCTGAGTGTCATATCTTCTTTATTATTACCTTTAGTAATGACATTATAGGTGGACCTCTAAGATACTTTCAAATTATTAGAAGTCACTTTTTAAAATTTGGCACGCTATAAGATATTACATGTAAGGTGTGAATTGGGCTTTAAAACACCCTGTGGGTCCTACTTTATGAACAGTTTCAAACCATTCGTGCAAGTTTTTCATGCTATCAAACTTTTAAAAAAAAATGTTATCCTTTGCCTTTATTCTGTTACTCCCACACTTAGAGGTTTAAAATACCCATTAATGATTTTGATTTTAAAAAATCACAGCAATGTAAAAGACAATGGATCCTCCCATCTTCCACAGGTCACAGGCCTCCCAAGCTTAGTTACATCAAGGAGAGCAACATAAATGACAGTATTTATTGATGTGATGACCCATATTCTTGAATTGCCAAATATTTTTTAAATTATAAGCTGGTAGGGTATTAATCAAGCTCAGAAGATAGAGAATCTAAATGAATACTTTTCTCCTTTTTTGGGGCAGGAGTGGTGAGTATCCCTGCTGAATTTAATCTATAACCAGAAATGTAAGCAACCAACAGAGCTGTGGAGGAACAGATATTTAATGTCTACATAATAGATTCCAAGATTTGAAGATCCTGAGTTCAAGTATTTATTAGCTTTAAATACAAATGAGATCAGTTTGTATTGTAATAGCCCCCAGCGTGTGTCTGTCTGAATTACAAAGGCACAACCTGTCTGCAGTTTGCAGACATTTACTCTGGAAGTCCCTAGCAGCAATGCCACAAATTTAAAATAAGATCTGGGTTATATTTACAGTTTTCTGGTGATCTAATAGGCACTCTGGATCTTACCAAGTTGTGTTTATAATGCATAAATAAAATAAAACAAAATAATTAAGATAAATCTTTGCTTCTGAATCATGACATATATGACATATAGGGTGTAAAGGTTTTCAGTTAATTTATCTTTATATTCCAAAAGAAATATAATTTAACAAATGTGGAAAAGTTAGTTAACTCCTGACAGGTGATTTCCCCCTGTGTTTTTGATCTGCTAGAAATTTCCATCTTTTCCTAATTCCTTATGTATCAGATTGATATACTCAATGCACTCCAGTCAGGAGTAAAATATATATGGAAATCATAGTACTGAATGTCTACAGTATTTTTAAAGTGTGGAACTCTAGGTTCTTTTTTAATTTCATGTACTACTTTTTATGCTTCCTGTGATTTCTATTATATTGCAAAATATTTTTCTGGCAGTCTGGTTTTGTTTTGGGCATCAGATGTTTAATGTATATTGAAGTGCTGTTTAACACTTTGTGTTCTGGGATTCATGATAATCCTTGCCCTGAAACTGGTATGGTTTCCATAAGGTTAATGTAGCAGTAGATTGATGAACAATTAAGTAGGATTTAATCTGTCTAAAAGCTAATTAGATGAAAGATAAACAGATTGAACACCTTCTTGAGCTATGTCACTGTTTCACACGAACAAAAACATGCAGACTCCAGAAGGTTAGAATCACAAGGCTAAAAGGATTTTATTATGATGGCTCCAGGTACAGTGCTTCTGTACAGAACTTTGGTGCAATTCTCTTTGCACCAACTCTTGTACATTGCTTTCTTCCCGCAGTGCCTCGTACAGGAATTGCCCTCTGCCTGCAAGAATGCTCTGTCCTTCTCAGAATGCTTCTGTCCTTGATACCAAGTGAGGAGCTGATAACTAAGACCAGCTTCCTCATTGGTTAGATAGAGAAAACTATCTCTCTATGTTTTTGGAACAGAGCAGAGAAACACCAGCTGTGTGCTGTTCTCAGGGACACAGATTAGAGAGATATATTTACAGAATCTCTCTTGTTTCTCTTGGACATAAAACCTAGCAGGCTTGCTGCTAGGAAATTCAGAAAACTCAAAATCATAATCACCACAGAGCTACTTCTTGTGTTAATCCACACATTATTCAAAGTATACCAGTGATGTGCAGTAAAAGCAAAACAAGTTCTCTTCAATTCAACTTTTAAAATAAAAAGCAAAGCAACCTGTTCTCAGATATTGTGTGTTTCATAGTTATTTTTCTGCATACATTAGACTTGTTTAATATGTTTCAAATATACCTTATCTATAACTATATTGAAAATATCACATATACATTTTTAATTTGTATTGTATATTTGTAAGAAGAGCAAGACATGGAAGAAACATTATTCTAACTGTAATGTGTTAATTAGAAGAACATTAATTCCATTTTAAAGATGTAATTTAATGTTTTGGTGAAGATATGACAATATTTCCAAATGCTTACATTAAATCTTTTTCAAATGATATGGTTTAATAATATTTCTCCTTGATATGTTGAGAAAATTTTACCTATAGTGAATATTTTTCTGTATTGTTGATTGACCTCTGATACATCGACATATGCTCAGTTTGTTCTTAATTTTCATCCCTCAGATACAGGACTAGTGATTAATATCTCTTGTGTTACCTCAGTAGTTAGTGAAAAACATTGTGTGTTCCTTTGACTACACAGAGTGCAAACTCATACAAAAAAAATCACAGCTGAACTCTTTATAAACATTTCTAATTGCTTAGGAACAGTATTTAAAAAGCTCAAGTAATTTGCCATCAAAATAATGAATAGCATAAACTGTAATTTTTCATAGTAATTAACTTGTGTCAGCACCATTATTTTTCATTAATTATAAATGAAAAAGAATGAAAGATCACCTGCAAGAACAGATGTATGAAACTGTCTCTGAGGTTCTGTTGCAGACCTTTTTTTATTCTTCACTCCAACAAATAATACTGAGAAGGGGATCCAGACATAGAAGAATGCAGATGGTAGAGACTGTCCAGGAGAAACTGGTCAAAAGGACTTTTAATAAGGTTTTTGTCTGTGAAGACTGATATTTTAATGAAAAATGCAACTATTAATGACAAAACCAAAACAAAACAAAGCAAAAAAACCCTGCAAAATATTTGAAAATTTTTGTCTCCTACATCTATAGGAGGTTAGGAAAAACAATCTGACAGTAAAACTAACTGGGCTCTTTTGTTGTTCTTTGTTTTAATTGGAAAAGTCGAGTTGCATAATTTGGAGCTTTATGTCTCAGCTTATTTAAAGACTATTTTAGGAAATATTTATTACTTTTTCAAGTGTTGTGGAGGTTTTAATTTTTCTTTCTTTCTTTGGTTTTTGAGGAGGTTGATGGGGATAATGAAGGAAAAATAATTTTCCTATCTTTAGATATTTCTGGTGTTGTTGATATATTTTCTACACGTCTTACATTCACAGAATACACAACTGAAAAAGTCCATTTTGATTCCTATGAGGTCCTGCTGAATTAATGATTTTTTTAAAAGAACATACAAACTTCTGTCTTATGTACACTTTCACCTAAACTCCCTCATCCATTACATTACCAAACTACCAACATCTACTAAGCTATAGTATTGATAAAATGTGGCCTTGTCTAATTAGGATAGAATGATAAAAAGATTTATCTCGTAAGTATCCTGTGTAGTTCATCTGTGTAGGTTCAATTCTCTGCAAAAACTGGAGTTACCTCCAAAGTTGTAGCATTATGCTCTGGACCTCACCCAGATGAATTGTATAATCATTCTTTTACATATGTTATCCTTATATTTAGCTCCTTTTCTTTTGTTTTTCTTCCAAGAGTTTGGAATAAAAAAGGTCAATAATGTTATTAACTGGAATGCATTAAAAATTCCTGAATATATGTTTGAAAATGGAGTCAAGTCATGTCAGGGGATTTTCAGTAAAAATTGTATGTAATGTTTAACACAAATTTTCACAATTTGTTCTTTTTGAGGTGTCTGCCCTTTTTAGAGGTAGGAGTCTTATGAAACTTTGTCATGATTGGGGAAAATTTTAGAGTTGAAAGTATTTAAATTATGCTCATAAAGAAATAATAGTTGCTTATTTAAAACATGGATAAAAAAGAATTAATAGGATATAATCCAAGAACAAAGACAAAAAAAGCTATGGGAATGAAAAATAGCATCAATATGTCATTTGCCTTTCCCATGTGGTAAAATTAGTGCATTTGCTTTCATTGCTTCAGTTTCTGACTGGTTAACGTTTCGTTTCCCAGTAACAGCAAATATGAATATTCACACAGGCTTTCCCTTGCATAACTCCAACTATGAGTTATCTTTTGATATATACAAATCCTTTCATTCCCAAGTTGAGATCAGTGGGAGAATATATGGGATTTTGCTGCAGAAAACCAGGACATTGACTATAACTCTCAGAGGGGTGAGGTAGGGAGGACTGATGAGAAAGATGTGGTGAGCAGCTTCTCTTGCAGAGCTTCTCTTTGCTGCTATGATAATTTTCCATCCTGCTGAGAAATTATGTAGCATCAACAGACCCCTGAGTAGCCATGGACTCCTTCCCTCAGTTTGTGTACTGCTGAGTTTAAAATTGTTGTAGCAGGATAGTTTGATCTTATGCTTCCTATGAAAACCAGCACAATTCTGCTTCCATCTCCAAGCTTCCAAACCATTCTGCACAGCAAAAAGAGGCTGGATCCTTCTTAACCTTTTGTTACATACAGTTGAATCCCATTCTCTGACAGTGAACACATATTTCCATACAATAAGACACAGATTACAGGGGAAAACAAACTTGTTTATTGAACAGACATGCGTGTAAAGTACATTTTTAATGATCAAAGTAGAGGAAAAGAAACTTTTACTTTCTAAAAATGGCCTGTATGGTTTTGCAACAAAATGACTCAGAAATGCAGAGGAACTGAAAACAAATATAGTTGTAAACATAATTAGTGTACATATTTGCTTTTTATCACACATCACTTGCAGAGAGTAACTGGAGAAGGACAGCTTGCCACTGTTTTTAATGTGATACACAATTTCTTAACTTCAGAACAGAAGGAACAGGTCTTTGTTGTCAGTGTTTTGAGTCCATATAGATCATGTAAGATTTTCCAGGTCAATATGTAATCAAACTGAGACTATTTAATCATATTTTAAGATTTAATTTTTATAAAGCTATAAAAAATGTGAGAAACCAGAGATTCATTAGATCTTTTTTCTCATATGTGCCACAACATTTCCCTGTGTTTTCTCTACCACTCTTTATGTCAGTTAATATTTGGTAAGTAAACCACATATTTTTGTTTGTATATTTGTTTCTTACTAGTAGTCCCAAGAAAACAAACACTTTTCAGGGTACAAAAAAATAGAGGTCTATTTCACATTGTTTGATACCAGAATGATAATGTGTCTCTTACCTAAATTAAGCAGTTTTGCTGCATACATCTCCAGTATTCTGGTAGATAATATTTTTCTTCTTGAAAACAAGCAATATTATTGTAAAATAATATTTTACAATATTATTGTAAAATTAAATAAATTTGCTACAAGGAAACTGGGATGGCATAGCACATCTATTTCTACAATTGCTCAAGCCCCAAATGCTGATGACACCAGACAGAATACTTACATTAAAAAGCTGTGAGGGAGGTAAATGAATCAGTCTAAAATCACAAAGGAATACATTGAAATTATGACATCATTATATGTTAAATAAGGATCAGTGTCAGAAAATGGCAAAAATTAAAATCTCCATGAAGTTGTATATATATTTTGAACAGCATTATTCAGAATTAAAATATTTAATTTCACCTAGTGTTTCAAGTTTGGTAGTATACATCCACATACTCAACTCTTAGTTGCTTATGTCTGTTTAGAACCAGGATTCGCAATGGCTACATACCCTTATTAAGTCAGAAATGCATTGGAAAGAGAACAAAGAATACTTTCTTATTCACAGTCAAGTTATGGCTTTCCTAAATACTTAGGGAGAGGAGGGCTCTAGTACCATGTACATAGCCCAACAGCTTCAATCAAGACATGTAAAGATGCTTCATAATCATGTATCAATTATATTGGAATATTCTAATTCCCTTCTTTGAATTAATTTAATCCAACATCTATTTTCAATATTGTAGTGGTTTTGGTTTGCTAATTTTAGAATTTCTTAATTTTGAATGTTTTTTGGCTAACTTCCCCTTTCTTCTCTCTCTCCCTGCCTGACTACTGATGAGTTTTTTGGCAGACAGCTGCGAAGGGGAGAGAAAGAGCCCGGCAGGGCCTCACCCCACCCTCGACTGGGCCTCCAGGCCCAGCCTGGCCCGGGAAGGGCCAGGCCAGACCTACCTCTTTTGCTGTCTACAAAGAAAGAAGTTCCCAAGTTTTTTCTTGCTTAATATGTGTTTTTTTATAAAAGCGTGTCTATATTCTTCACATCTGTGAGACACTCTTATTACAAACCAAGACAAATATATCACAATAAAAGAATATGAGGAATATGGAAAAGACACAAATTCACACGTTTATTGTGAGGAATCCTCTGGTTTTGCAACACATGTCTAGTGATCATTTTTCTTCCAATAAAACTAGTGCCAAACATTTTGAATGTAATCAAAGTATAATAACAATATTCTTACTGTCAACAGAGAATTCTTCTACTTGTTATGGAAAATGTAATTTACTGCCACGTATATAAAATTTTGTTGTGAAACACAGAATAGTTATAATACTGCACCTTGAGTTTTGATATTGGGTCTTGTAAGAATAAGACTGATCTTACTAAGATGGTGTTAAAGTTTACATTGAAATCAGTGTTTCTACAGTGCTGCAGAATGTTCAAAAT
Organism: Leptocoma aspasia; assembly: GCA_013399835.1. Lineage (NCBI taxonomy): Eukaryota > Metazoa > Chordata > Aves > Passeriformes > Nectariniidae > Leptocoma > Leptocoma aspasia. The sequence continues at coordinate 60,562 of VXAX01006614.1, forward strand.
TAAATAGAAAAGTTATAATTATTTATTTATTAAAAATAGTTTTATTTGAACAAATGACACTTGTTAATATTCTTCATTATAAAGCCCAAATGAGCCATTCTAATGTATTATTTGCAGCACAAATAAGCCACTCAAACTGAATTTTCCCAGCAACCCTGCTCTACTACTTGAGCTGCAGCATTCTAATTTTACAGTTTTTTAAAACAGGTATCTAACAAAAAGGATCCCTTCCGACAAACTGCATATACTTATGGTGGAAAGACTTGTAGCTTTCCATGGGCCTGATAGATTCACCTACCAGAAGAACCAATGTTAAGTTGTAAATACTTTTTCTAGTTATCCAAATTCTAGTGCTAAGAAATTACTGTGATGCCGTTGCCCAAGTAAAAAGTCTTGGCATAGGGGAAAAAAATAGACAATGGCAAAAGGAGATGTCTGAAATGTTCAAAAATATGAAAAAGGTAAAACATTCTGATGTGCACCTTTCAAGCTGATTTCCAGGAATAAACTTTTAGGAAAACTATAATAAAAGAAATGGGAGTAAGTTTATTGTGTTATCAGAAAATCTTCTTCAAAAGAGTAAACAAATATCAATATTTAGGAAAACTCCAGAATTATCAGGATCATTCTGAAGGCACAGAAGATTTTGAAAAAGGACTGATATTACATAGTTAAATAAAAATACCTATTTCTATTATGAAAATATTCTGAAACCCCCACAATATCAAAAAAAGTATTTTCAAAGACCATAAATTGTTCCATAAACATAAACAATTTATCTCACACTGGGAAATTAAGATTTAATCCTTGAAAAAAATTTCAGTGAGAATAAAATTTGGACTATAACTCCAAGGGAGAGAATTAAGTGTCTTACTCATATCTGACATTAATGTGAGATTGTGAAAGGGACAAATAGTTTCCACAAATATATATAAAAAAAGATAATTGAAAAGTTACCTGAAATCAAGGCAATGTCTATCTACATACTACTGATTTTATGAAAACGCTAATAATCTGACCATTGTAAGGCATATGGGAGGTTGATAAGACATTTGCGGGCTTGAAGGTACTGGCCAAAAAAACCCCAGTCTATGAAGCTATAACCGGATTGTATAAATACAATTATTTATTGGTAACCACAGGCTAGTCAGTAGATTTTTGGAAGTTTAACATTCCTAAAAACTTAGTATTAAAATTTCAGTGTCAGTAAGAACATGAAAATGGAAATGGAAGAGACGTGCATCAAGTCCAGTAAAGAGAACCAGTAAATGCAGTGAAATCCCAGTGACCTGCCTATGTAGTCTTGTAGTTATTTGCTAAAAAAGTTCCAGAATTTTTTAAATCACTTTTAATGCAATTTCTATTTTGTTTGAATCAATCTTCCAAACAATTCTTGTAATACAAACAGTACCAGTTAAAAAAAAATACTACTCCAGACTCTGTGATAGAAACACTCAAAGAAACCAGAAAAGGAGTGTCACTGTAGAGAAAATAAGGGGAAAAAAAAGGAAGGTGGTCAAAACAGTAATTTCCAGTGCATCTGTGTATCTTTTAGAACTACTGCTCTGCCCTGATTGTCTTATATCACTACTTGATACTCCTTCGCCTATCCGCTTATGTTTAATTATTAAGCAACTAATTGAAATCTAGTGTTTTCTTTCATACACCCCTCTAGGTATTTGTAGTACTTGGGAATTTTTTTTTCTGAGCTTTTTCTTAATCCTTAATGGGGATAAGCAGAATGGAAGCATTTCTGCTTTCAGAGAGTCTATGGTTATTACTAATTCAGCCTAAAGTCTTACCAAAAGATACTGAAAAATAATGAACTTATTAAATTAATAATTAAATATAATGAACTAAATCATGATGCACAATCTCTGTGGAATAGGAAATGAAGGAAACATCAGCAAAGAAAACAACTCTCGTCTGACTCATGGGTCTCTAAAAACCCCACAAACCTGGTGATAAAAATGATCTTCCAGCAGGTCATTGTACCAGGAAAGGGAGAGGAAATTAGACTCTAGTGAGACCCAGAGAGGCTTGTGGACTGTGCAAGACTTCTTCCAGCATGGAAACTGTGAAAATGAGCAATATCTAATACGGGATGTTTATGAGAAGGGCCACAGCTGAGAAAAAGGAGAAGTCAAGGTTGATCAGGGAGGAAAATGGGGTGGAGTGGGTTTAAAAGAGGTCTGGCTTGTAAGTAAACATGCTTCTGGGCAATCTGCTTGTTTGTCCAAGCCATTCATTATGTCACTGCAGTCCACCCTGTTTTCAATTTAAACCCACCACTAACTGGTTTTTACACACAGCTGTAAGTGTGGTTTGTGAGTCAGCTTCATCCAGATCAGTCAACTAGGAGAGAAGCTACAACTTTCAGCTGTCAGGATTTGAGTTAGGGTCTGTCTGAGGGGTAATTTTACATGGTTAATAGACAGAATGAGTCATTGTGCACATCTGTGTGCATATGAATAAAGAGAGCAAAGGTGTGTGTTTTTCAGTAGGAAAAGCCAGTCCTCACCAGAAATAGGAGCAGGAACTTGTCCAAACTCATTGTGTCTGAGTTTCCCCAAGTGCTGGTCAAAATGCTGCTCTCCACACATTTGTGTCAGTAATGACACCTTTGGGACAGCTACTCAGCCTCACACACCAGAGCAGCAGAAAGCACATCGAGAAGAGATTGTGCTTCATCATAGCATCCTTTGGAGCAGCTGTCCTTAAACCTTGATTTTTCTGCTTCTCTAAAGAAGCAGATTTCTTCTGCTTCACATTTCTGTGCAGATGTCACACTGAGTACCTTACTTCATAACTTTGCATACAACTATAGAGAAATATAATATTTTTATATTTACCTTTTTTGTTTTAGTAAAAAATATCTTCCTTACCTGTGTGTAGAAGTTTGTCACTTTTTATGCCTGTAATAATAAGAAACAGTGGTAAAAATTTTAGAGCAGCACTCTGAGATTATATCAAGATTCCACTACAAAAAATTCATTAGTGGAATTCCCATTAACAATAATTGGCTTTTGAGATCAATTAAACTAATTTTAATTCCTTCTAGCACTTCTTCTCCAAATCTTTAAACACAATATGGAAAATAATGAGTTCTTGTTGATTTGAAATTATTCGACTTTAATTATTCCTGTTCGAGAATTTCTCTAGTTCTGATGTAGTAACGAAACTCGATCATAAAAAATATGTGAATAAATACCCTTTAATTTTTTAAAAAATACAAAAGATAGATTTTTATCAGACTCATATTCTATTGCATCCTGATTAATGATTTCTGTTTGTTCTGCTGTAGTTATGTAATGTTACTTTCTTCTCAATGTGATATACTTCCTTTTGATTCTGAGTTGTCAAATTTTTGTCTTTAATAGTTCTAAATTTTCATTTTAGCTTCCCTGGTTTTCAAATTAAATACTTGTTTACTGCTATCATATACAGCAGTCTATTTTTGCTAATTGTATGAATTGAATTCATGTGGGAATTCCCACATGATGTAATTCCCGCATGATGTAATTCCCAAGTAGGAATAAAACAAGAATCTTTTACATTATTTTAAACTGTATTTTAAATTGCTAAAATCTATAAAAAATCGTTTAAATTAAAATGTAATTTACAGTCCTCAGCCAAGTTCCACCATCTTTCTCCAAAGCCACCACTTTGGGCTGCATCTGTTTTGCCTGTGCGAGTAACATCATTACTTGCCATCTGTGAAAAAGAAAGAAATAACCAAAACTAGGAAGCAAGACTTTTTTCAAATTATTCCAAAGACAATTAGTAGAATAAAATTAAGCTAGAAATTAGAATAAATTTATTTATTAGAATAAAAAATGAAATTCAAAAATATTCCAAATATGGAATAAAAAAAGAAATATGGAATAAAAAATAGAAATATGGAATAAAAAAAGCTTTTAGAAGCATTCAGTGCTAACCTGTGTGTTCTGAATTATCTTCTCAGTAGTTATTGGTTTTATCATCAAAGTTGCCATTTCACCCCTGGTGAACTGGCCTCTCCATGAGTAGAGATATCGAAATCCCATCTGAAATCCTGACCATTCTGCTGGATTATTTGCAATTTATTTGGGAACTACTGTGTAATTAGTTTATCTTAATTTGACCTACTGATTTCCAAATGTAACATTTATAATTGCGAGGCCAACTTTCAGACTGTTGATTTCCCTAGGAAGATTTTTTGTTTGTAGAGTATTAACATGCTATTTTTAAATTACCAGAATAAAGAGGACTGTGTTTATATCTAGATACATCCTGTAAAAAGTATAGACAAAGAATGTAAAATGCCTGTTTAAAAGAAAGAAAATTGATTAAAAAGAGTAATTTCAGGATGGGTGTGTGCATATATGGGTGTGTTAGTCTGTATCTGTATGTTATTTTCGAGCTTATTAATTCCTAGGAAAATTATTTTTCCTAAATAATAGATCTCTATGACATCCACATATGGAAATGACAGCAACAAAATCACTTTTAGGAAACCCTGAAATACCTCAGGAAGCTCAACGTCATGGTGAGGAGTTTTCTACTTTTATACAGACCTACAGGAACCTTTACGGAATTACTCTTTACAGCCTCAGTAGTCTTCACAAGTTCTGTATTGTAGAATCAGGACACATTTTAATGAACTGGTCTTCAAAGCAGATAATAGGCTTCGTAGAGCATACTAATCAATATGTGCATTTTGACTGTAACCATTGCCAAAGGAGTCTTTGTGAGAGCAGCTGTGTCTATATTAGGAAATATGTTTTTTTAAAAATTGAAATGTCAAATCTGAGCAGGCAGTGTATGTTCATTATCTAGTATTGCAATTTTCCCTTCTAGGGAACCAATTTATTTTTACCAAAGTTTAAGTCAGAAGTTTTATACCTAGATGACTAAGCAACTGATAAAAGCAATTAGAGGAAAAAGTTGCACAGGCAACAACAACCTAAAAATCAGAGAGCAGAGAAAGTAACTGGACACAAGGAGAGAAGAAAAGAGAAGGCAGAAATGAGTAAAATAATGAGTTCATGAAGAACTCAGGGATGGGGATTCAGTCCTAGAGAGGGAAACATTTTTATGCAGACAAAAGGATAGCCTCTATTATTAATTGCCTATAGTTAAATGAGCAGAAACATATGGACCACTTCTCAGAATGTCCTTCTGGAGCATCTGCTGCAGATGCTCCAGAAAGAGCATCAGTAGCCTCTCAATAGGTTTTTGTAGATGAGCCAAGACAAGGGCAAAAATTTCCAATATGCAGTTAGTTCCCCACTTCCAATGAAGCCATGCATATATATGCAAGACTTCATTTATACAGCTGTACAGGGCATTCCAAACCAGGATTTTGTTCTGCAAATATTATTTTAAATATTTTCATATTGGTATTTTTTTACCAATTCCATTCCTAATAAAGAAAAACTATTTTAATAATAATATCTCCCGGCTGGAATTTGAATGAAATCATTACTGTGATATATAAGCCCACACTGAGTTTTTCTCCCAATCAAGGAAACGAATGAAATTTTATTTGGTGCCTTTTTGAGAAAAACAAATGAATGAACAAACAAACAAATAAACAAAAAAAATACAGAGGGGAAAAAAAGGCCAGAAGATAAGTAACATTTTTGTTATTTGCAATAATAATACTACTACAAAACGAAATGGAAAATCCTGGAAAATATTCAACACTAACTTTAACTGCTAATTCAGCATCAAACTTTAATTGGAGCATAGATATGTAGCAGTTAGCAGCTGAATGAGGTCAGAACTTTCTCTAGAGAAGCTTTGAAGTAACTTCTTTCACTTCATCTAGTTGTCAAACAGCACAAGAAAATACTAATTCCATTGCCTCTTCTATAAAGCAGAGAAACTTGCTAAAACTCACAAATGAAGAAATGGTGAAGGGCTAGGAGAATAAAAATCAAAAAGGTATAAAGAAATCATAGGGAAAGAAAACAAATTGGGTTTTGATTTTTTTAAAATCAAGAATGGGTTAGTAATATACACTTATTGATACCTTAGTACTTTGTGTTTCAACTTGTGTAAATCAACATATATTTCCATTGTGCACTGTGCCAGGTTGACATCAGTATAGTTTCATATTTTCTAAGTACCAAGCAATGCTAACATTTTGCCACTACAAAGAGGGGTTTGTAAAAAGCCACAATGCAAAAGCATACCAACTGATAGGCAGATTGTGGTTAATGAATCTGTAGATGCTCTGGTACACAAATTAACTGTCTCTTTCCTGTCAGCAATTTGGTAATTTTAAAATACCACGTTTGACAACTATTTCAGTGCTATCCACTTTCACAAGGAATAAATCATTCTCAACCAGTCATTGAAACATATCCAAGTAAAGTTCTCTTCTTTTTGTTCCGTATCTAACCTTCAAATTCCCAACAGGCAACTATTCTGCTACTTTAGATAATCAATATGCAATTCAACGGAAATACAAAGCTAGGGGCAATGCATGATGTAATTGAATTAAATACCTCAAGGACACAGCCTCCATTTTTGAAACCTTCTTTGTAGCTACAAGGAACTCCAGTCTGCAATGCTGGAGTGTCACAGACTTCAGGACTATTAATAAAGAATTCAGGTTAGTTGTACTGCTGAAGAAAATATGGGAGACTCAATTGCAGTGGGCACTGACTACAACACAAGTCTTGCCTCTGCTTGTGACCAGCATTTCTGTGGAAGAAAAATATTAAGTGGTGTTTGTATCCTTGACACAATATGAAGGGAGATTAAGATAAACTTCTCTGTGGGTGAGTATAACAAGAGAATTAAAATTAATCAGGATTTCATACAACTGTAGATGCAGTAAACTACTTAAACATTAAAACTACAATCAATTTGACTTAAGAGGAAAGATAACGCATGTGTTCCACAGCTTTTATTTGTGTAAGCCTATTTAAAAGCCCTTTTCTTCTCTCCTTCTCTGGTGTCAGTAAAGCACCTTGGAACATAATCCCCTAATTTAGACAGATGAAATTTAGGTAGACATGTCTGTCCTAGTTACCAGATGCACTACTGCCCTCTGTCAGTTAGGGACAACAGTAGTATTTATTTGAACTACACTGAAAAATCACAATGCCATTCAAATTTATAAAATATTCCATTAAGTTGGAAAAGGGTAGAGATTCCATTAAGTAGAGAAAAGGGTAAAGGTAATTATGAATGTATAAATGAATAAAGAATTATTTATAGCATAGCAGGATATACAAAACATAATGTCTTTGTCTACCTTTTTTTAAAAGGAGTGTGGTGACACAAAGGAACTTCTTCATGCCTATGGCTGGGCAGAAGCATGCTACAGCATATGCACCCAAGGAAAACCACCATCTCCTACACAGTCCAGGCACAGATGCAAAAGACATAATTGCAGCCACAGGGAACAGGAGGAAGAGCTGTGACTCATAGCTCTCCACAGCTGCCAGACTCTGGTCCCACAGGCTTCCCATGCCTGCAGCATGTTGGCAGGCAGTCGGAAAGGAACAGACTCGTCTAGCAAACCACCAGCGTGAACAGCTGGAGGACCAAGCAGCCAGCTGCATGGCGTACAGAAGTAACTTTAGTTTACCTAAATCATTTCAGGAGCCACTTCCTTCCTGAATCAATAAAGTCTGAAGTGGCAGATCTCACACTGTCTGCAAACATTCTCCTACATTTCCACGCACAGTGTCTTGTGGAGACAGACAGGCACACCAAACCTCTCAGCTGGAGAGATGTCCCTTGAATGGTCTATGATAAGATCATCTCAATCCCCCCAGGTTGGGAAATCCTCCATGGTCATGGTGAGAGCCCAGCATGCTTTGGGGTCCCATGCAGATTCGTTGTAACCCATTGGTTTTTGCTCCTTTGTACCACCCCTGCTTTTCCCCATAAAAACCCCAGCTTCTGCCCTGCTTGGGACGAAGCTGTCTGTCCCTGGCCTCCTTCGCAGGGTTCCTGGAATAAAGCCTCATCCTGCGGAATTGCCACTTTGTGGACGCTCCTGTCTCTTTGTCCCGGTGTTAGCCTGGGGGTACCTCGCAAGGCAGAGCTGAATCACTAAAGAGCTTGAAATCACTGCTAAAGAGCTGGTTGTTTGCAGCCACGGGCTGCCTATCCTTGATGAGGTTACCCAGCAGCTGAAGGACAGCCTGAGACCCCTAGAAAGTTGTCCCCTGTGGGATCTCTCTCTGGGAAGGTTGCGGTGTCCGGTTCGAGCCATCAGACCCCCAACCAGCCGTCACAACAGTGTCTGGATGGTGCATGCTATCACCCCTGTGTCTTAGTTTGTCCCCATCCCTGTGAAGGCACCTGATCTTTAGAGATGGGATTGCCCTGGCTGACCCCAACTTGCCCTGCTCCTCAGCCACTGTGAAATGAGGAGGACTGTTCTTGAGGACAGTAAGTCACAGTAATGCCACTATTCAGTGATTATGTAATAAAAAAGAAAAAATTATCATACTATCCTGATTGTGAAAAATAACACTTTACTATGCCCTGAAGCAGAAATCATCTTTAAAATAATTATTTAAAAAATGCCTTTCATGCAGATGGAACACAGGCGTTTCACAGCCTTTGCACCTTCCATGGAAGTAACAAGATTTTAAGATAAATTCTCCCTCTTCCTTTTGTGGCAGGAACAAATTTTAACAGCTGTGGAAATGTGTATTTTTTTTTTCAGTCACAGTGTAAAGTAGGTACCAAAATGACTGCAGCCTAAAGATCTCTTTCCTTCTAAATTTAAAATTCCATAGCTGAGCATAGCATTCAGATTTCTATTGGTGCAACTTCTGCCATGATAATTTTGTTTTAAGACTTGAGATATAATTATTCCCTCATAGGTTTCTCAAATCACTTTTCCAAAGTATAATCTGCAGTTGCTAAAAACATCAAATGAGTTTTTGAAACAGCAGAACACATTTTCTATCAAATAAGCTACTAGTCCAGATGTACTACAATGTTTTTGTGTCCCTGTGTTCAGATAGCATTTTTATCAGAAGTCTCATTGTCAAGCAAAACTGAGGGCCAGTGTTGAGCCATACAGAACATTAATTCCAACTGTAGAGGAATTAAAGAAGGAATCATTAGAAGACTCAGCCCATAACAAGAAACAAAAGATTTTAGTAAGTGTATGGTACTGTATGTGCACAACTGGTGAAGTACTTGTGTGTGGTTAATGGATTTTTAAAGCCATGGTCATTTCCTTTTTTTATCTATTTGATGAACTTAGCAGACCATTTTGATTAATGGAAAATCCATTACTTGTAGGACAAGGGAACAACTGACTTTCCAACACAGCTGCTGCGGCCATGCTACATCTATTTGTATACCAGAAGTACAACAGCAACATTATAAATCTTTGTAATAATCTCCCCCAAAACTTTCCGTCCTGCAGTTACCTCAAAACACCACACAATTTTCAGGTTAAGCTGGCTAGCCAGTTTCAATAAACTGGTCACAAGGTGCTGTTAACAGCCAACATCTAAAGAATATATACAAAAATATGGATGAAAACAGTGATTAGAGTCAGAGTGGTTAAATGCTCATGTGAGACTACATTAAAAAAAGTGAAAATGAGGAAGCTTGATGCTAATGTCCATTGTGTTGAAGACCATAATAAATTTAGCTGAATTTCACAGGAAAAGTTTGGCAGAGTTCTTCAAGCAAGATGTGGGTAAGGAGCAATCAATATGTTTACTTACACTGCATGGAAGACATAAAATATCAATTCTAACAAGAAAAACTTTGCAATAGTATTAAAGCAGCGTCAATATGGCAAGGAATTATAAATCCATTTGGTTGCAATGGGATCATTCAGTTTATGAGATCATATCAGTTTACTGCTTGAGAATGATTATAGAGGCTGTCACTATTGCTGGAGGGAGAGTAAGGAAGTGATGCCAGTTACATGCCATTATCCCTGTGCTATCTGCCATTCAGAGGTAATCATATGCCCACTCCAAAGATGTTTGAGCTTCATTACACATATGCAGCTCCTGTTGAAGATAATGGGTAACATTTACAAGTAGTATAACCTCTTTGTTCAAGTGAAATCATTCCAGGAAAATAATGGAAAATCAACAGGCATATTTGGGAGGAAAATGGTTTTCTATCAACATATTGACATCATTATTGTTCTTGATGACTGGGTTCACTTCAATTACAGAGTCATTAAAAACCCTTCACACTAATACATCTAAAACATAGTTGCAATGAAATCAAAACAAACCCTGTGATTTCACAAAATTCTACAAGTGATTACTTAGTATGATTCCACTGCTTAAACATAAACAATTAAAGCCATTTCAAATCCCTAACAATGTCATGGCAATATGTAAGAATAGACAAAAATGTATAGTCCCATCCACATAGATGGGACAATTGAGAATATCTGGATTCTTATGTTAACTCAGCTGAAGATCACTCAAAGTGTTTTGAAGTAACAGTTTAAAAGTGCAAAGATATATATTTGCATAAATGTTGTGTTCCAGGGTCAGCAGAGATGGACTGGCCTATTGACATTTAAAAATGGTCTGAAAGGAAGAAGGGGCACTAGCCAGGAGTGTAGAATTATCCCCAAAGGCCTGTGACCTAAATGCTATTCAACTACATGTGCTGGTTGGCTCCCGAGCAAAGAGAGTGCTCACAGTTTTGTTTTTAACTCTCGAAGAATCATTTAATGATGAAATAGAGGAGCAGCATAAACGGAAAATTATTTTCTACACGCGCTTCTTGTACGAGTAAGTTGCAAGGCATTAGTTGCATTATTTATTATTATTGCAAGGTATTATAGATACTGTTTGTATCTCTTGGTATTCTGGCATCTGATGCTACTTGAGCACAGACAGAATTTTTTAAAAAAGTGATTGCAGAAAATTTACTCAACAAAAATGATGGTGAGGGTTATGATTGTATTTGCCCCAAGTTTTATTTTACCCCAAAAATGATCCAGTTATCTAACTCACAGATTTGTAGTGATCTTCTTCCCCCAGAAACAGCAAGCTTTTCAAGGCATGTTTTACAAGCTGTACAGCTTCAATTACCGGTAATTCTCGGATGAGGGACTACGACAGTTTTACTGTCACATAAGTGGATATCTATTAGTATTGAAAAATTTATTTTTAAATTTTTTTCCTGCCAACCACCTGACCACTCCCTCCTGCACTGAAAATGATAGCTTTGCCAACATTCATGATCAAAGATCTACAGATCAAAGTGCAAATAAGCAGTTTGGGATGTGACAAAAAACATACAGGTCCTTAGTAAAAATTTGCTTATAAATGACAGTTAAAGTTAAGATTTCTCATTCATTTACAAAATTAAAATAACCATAAAACAACAGACTTATTTGTTGAATCTATACAGGCAGGAAATTTAGATATTATAAACTGACCTGTATGTATTCTAGCCACTGGAAAAACATCATCTGTAATTGGTGGCAGATAAAATAGTGGTGATTTTACTTGCCAAAGAATATTTTTTTACATGGCTTTTTCATACAATATTAAAAAGTTATACTGAAAGTAACAGACCTTAGATTCAAAATACTTTTAAAAAATTAATCTCCTAAAACTCAGAATTTAAATACCTGACATTTAAAACCTGGTGATGTTTACTTGATAGCATAAAACAATTTAACTATTTGTATAAAATAGAGGTCTTAGGGAAATCTCACTCTTACTAATTACTTGGAATATTTCCAAAGACATAAATTCCTTATTGAGATGCCTGAAATGTGAGTCTTCAGAAAAAGGCAGATAAATTCATTGCTAGCTGAGACTTTGTAGACCACTTGCAGAGTAAAGTTGATAATAATTTGTAATAATTGTAGCATAAGTTGAATTTTTTGGAGATAACTTTAAAGTTCCTGGCATTATAAACATTGTTTAAAGTAGTGAATAATGTATGACACAACTATTTCCAATGAAAGAAGTGAGGTTACACTCACATAAATCTTAATATCTATCTAAAACTTTTCCATGACATAAAAATACTACATTTTCTATTGCATGCTTCTTAAATCTGGAAAGGTTTTATGTGATGTCTTCAGACAGCCTTAAATATCATTTGTGTTCAGCAGCTGAGACACAACAACATGTACTTATAAAATCAGCAGATAAAAGATCACCTGAGAAGGAGTTGCTTTGCCTTAGCAGCCTCAGATGATGGTGTCATCCTGATATTATAGTGACTTAAAGAGTTGGCTAAACAAAAACTCATTCTAGTTAGTCACAGAATATTTTGGGGGAAAAAGGTGAATATGATCTGATTAACATAAAATATAATAATAATTTGAAATTAATGCATTTATTTCTGAAGCCAGGGCAAAATAGAGGGCTTCCTTGAACGGTTCACATTTCCTCTGTGTAAACTTCCACATCAGAAAGCCTACAAACTCTGAAATGTGACCTCCTTAATCACAATTTTTCTTAATACAAATACGCTATTGTAATTCTTCAATAGGGTAGTTTCTTCTGTTCTTTGCAACCACATTGGCTAAAATGTACTCCCAGATAAAACAACATTTTTAGATGGTGTCATGGTTTGACACTGGCACCCATGACAGTCACTCACTCACCCTCCCCTGCCACAGCTGGGCAGTGGAGAGAGAAATTTAATGAAGGGTTCAATAGGTGAGATAAGGACTGGGAAAAAAACACTGTAAGGGGAAAACAGGCTCAGCTTAGAAGTACAAAGTGAATTTATTACTAACAAAATCAGAGGAGGATAATGAGAAGTAAAATAAGCCCTCAAAGCCACCTTTTTCCCCCCAAGCTCTCCCCCAAAGACTGTGGGTAGATCTCTGCATTCCCCATGGATTCCCATGGGCTTCAGGGGCACAGCTGCTTCACCATGGTCTCACCACGGCCTGCAGAGGAATCTCAGCTCTGGCGCCTGGAGCACCTCCTCCCCCTCCTTCTCCACTGACCTTTGTGTCTCCATGTTTCCCTCACATGTTCTCACCTCCTCCTCTTCTCTAGCTGGATTTAATACTGTGCCCCACTTTGGTTTGATTTTCTTCTTAAATATGTTGTCCCAGAGGTATTACCATCATCTCAAATTGGCCCAGCTTTGGCCAGCAGCATGTTCATCTTCAGAGCCATCAGGGGTTGGCTTTGCCAGACATGGTGTAAGTTTTAGCAGCTTCTCACAGAAGCCCCCCACCCATTTCTGTGCCCACACCCCTCCCACTACCAAATAACCAGGCCATGAGAACTAACACATATGGTATCAGCTTCCTGTGCTTAGCTATAGATAACACCACACCATGATACATTCAAACAGCTGCATGCTCTCGAGCAAGTGCTGGGAAAAATTCAGAAGGCTGAGGAAGAGTAGCCTTTGAATTAAAGTTCTCTCTTTTTGACCACTTTGGTTCACTTAGTTTTGCATTCAAAAGAGCTATGAAATCAAAATGAAAATAGTATAGTTGAATCAGCTAGTCATTGTGGTAAGCAGGTCCTGGGCAGGCCTAGTAGGAAAGCATCAGGGCAGCAGAGAGAGCTGCTGGGATGAGGCATCTCTCAGAAGAGACACTGATGAATGCCTGGTAGTGCCTAAGGGACTGCAGCTTACTCCACTACTTTACAGAGCAGCCTCAGAAATACAAATGACCAGGAGAACTGCAGACAGAGCAGTCTAACAGGGCATGGCCCTATAGCTCACAAGGGAAGGTTATCATCATTGCACCAGACCAAAACATCTGTTCAATTGGTCATCACCCTCCCAGAAGCAGTTCAGCTATGTTATCCACATGGCAGGGGACACATTTTCTGCACTCATCAGAATAGGTGTGGCAATCCAGCCAGAGCTCCCATAAAAACATGCAGCTGTTCATACGTTCAGGCTGGTATGGCAGGGTATGGCAGAGCTTATCTCTGGTAACTGATGGGACCAGTGAGAACAGCTGTGTGAAGTGTATTTTTGGCTTAATATTTATTTTCTTGCTTTATGTTTCTATTTCCAAGCATTCACCTCTTACTTATGATAGACATTGTCACATTCTTAATCTCCAACCTTCCTTTTGGAATTTTTCTAACCTTTTATTTTAAAAAATAGAAGTCAGTATGAATTTATTGGGTGGAGCAAAACAGAATGCTGTCTCACCTAAGATCCATAAAGCCTCTACATTTTCCTTGTCCTTCACCACTTTTATCCTCAATGATCTTTAAAGACCATTAAAAATTTTGGTGCTTGCCAATCCTAGAGTCTCTCATTAGTCTCTCCCTTTTCCCCACATCTTTCTGTGGAACAGCCCTGCCAGAAGTTTACCTCAGAAACAAAACAGGACAAGTGGACAAAATAGTTATGCTAGAAGGGCTGAAAATCCTGAAAAATTTAGAAAACTAGATGGCTATTAGACACAGAAAATCTAACAGTTTTTGACAAAATTTGACTGAAATGGTACTATAAGCATTAAAACTAGGGCCAATTTTGTTAGCTTTGTAAATCAGTGGTTTGGAAGAGATTATCTTCTGTGCCTTGGCGGAATTTACCACACTTTAAAAAAATTAAGCCAGTGAATATGGAGGTGGAAACAGACTTCAAAAAGACTCAGAAAAGCAGCATCTTAGGCTGATAAAGGGCTTTGCTGAGACTAATGTAAAACAATGAAATTGTGGAAAGATAATTCAGAAATAAATGTACATTGAGAACTTGTACACTGCATTGTGACTTAGTGAAAGAGTTGAATAAAATGTAAAAATCCTGTACAGTGGGTTTTTCGAGTAGTAGAAAATAAAATCTGTAAAATTTATTAGTACACTGGCTGTAATTTTAAGGGAAAAGTGTTAGATGTATATCAAGATTAGCTTCTCAACTTGTTTGGGATGGCATTGTGTATGTCTTCCAGCAGGAGGATACTTGTTTCATACATCTCCTTCAGCTACACAGTGCCATACAGAAAAATTCATCAGTCATATCCCAATCATTGGGGGTAATACTCTGTATTCTTTAGAACAGATGTGAAGAAATCACAAAGAAGGATATCAAGATGAGAAAACTTGGAAGAAGGCAAAGTGAACAAATTTGTCAGTCTGTAGATAAGTCTATTAAAATATTTTATAGATAAGTCTATTAAAATGTTTTATATGGACACCTCTGTCCTAGTGTATTATTCATCTTAAATGAAGCTTCATTTCCCTCTCCCAAAACTAGATGTATGCACAGGTTTCTGGCAGCAATGGCAGAATAACTAATTGTTTGAAAATTTGATTGTAATATTCATTAAAAATCTTCACAGAATTGGTGAATGGTGTTAATCAGTTTTCATTCCTTGAGGTGAAATTATGTCCATTTTCTTCATGAAAAATTACCAAGAGAAAAGTACCATCAAGAGACAAAGTGCAGATCTCTAAGACTCTCCTTGGCCACCCACCATGAAATTTCACAGAACTTAATGTAGCCTGACTATAACAGTGATCCTCAGAGGGCTCACTGACTCTTGAACAAGGTATTTTAACCACAGCCTCACTATGCCTCTTTACTTCCTTCAGCAGAACAGGTCACTCTGACTTTGGAAAGCCATTCCACAGGTACACCTGATCTTTAAAAAAGGACATCATTATTTATTATACAAACAAGACTTTGGCTACTTGATATATACAACAAACATAAGACATTGTGACAAAACTCCTGTAAACCCTTATTGCAAAGCTATCAGTGGTGGATGTGGAAGGGGCCTCATGCTGCTTTTGCTGCTGAAGAATGCTGAGATCAGCCTGATTCATCAGTCCCAAAGTTAAACTTTGTGAGTATATATAGAATAGTGTTTCCTGACACAAGTTGGCATTGGTGAGGATGTGGCAGACAGAGCTCCTGATAAAGTCCCTGATAAAGATCTTTGGTATCACCTGGTATCTAGATAAGCTGCTGATCTGATGCTGCTGGCCTGGAGACATCTGACTGTGAATCACTTTATACCATAAAAGCCAAGCACCACTTTTAATTTCTAAAACACCCATTCTAGCTGTGTGTGTGAAGATTACTCCCTTGAGTGGGATGCCCCTCAAAGTTGCTCCTTTAGGCTGAATGAGAGGGATTTGCCCATGGTCACTGATATGGATAAGTAAAACAATGGCCTCACTAATAACAATTTTGGAATTAAAAAACACAAAGCAGTGCTCAAAAAACAGTACTGTAAACAGGCAATGAATCTTGGTGCTGCCAATCCACATGCCAGTGCACAGTTTGTGACGTGCAGTTACCTGCTCTTAATTTGAGAATGCGGTTAACATTAAAAAATACAATTGGAACAATGTAATAAGTTTTCTTGGATTTTACAGTTACAGAGATTCTCTAAGAAAGCAGAAAGCAAAAGCCTATTTAATTTTTTTTTCTTTTTTCCTTTTCTTATTGTTCCTGTTCCTATTATTACTTCTTATCTTAAAGTATAAGCAATTCAAAACAAGTGTTGCTTATCTATGCAAAGCTATATTAATAGATTATTGACAGAGGACTCAAAATCAGATTTTGCTGATTACACATAAAATGAACTCATAAAAACTGAATCTAGGCAGCAAAAGTATTTTGCTACTAGTAATAACAGCATTATTCTGTTCATCATTCTGAAGAACAGTTGGGTGGTTTCACAATTGTACAATAATAAAGGGTATTAAGAATACTATATGTCCACAGGTGTCTTGAGGGTATTTTCACTTTCTTTTTTTAAAATCCTAGTTTTAATATTATTTAAATTTTTGAAGAGTTTTTCCTACTCCAGACCCAGATAGTGAGTGACTGATCAATGCATGTATCTTAACCTCTGATCAGTTAAATGAGAATTTATGATAATGAGAAATAAAACACAAGAAGGAGAAATTCAAAGTATTTTAAAGTATTTCTACTTTATAAGTAGCAACAAGAAGCAAAATAAGCATTTTTAATCCTTGTCTCTTATTTAATCAGACTGTTCCACAGAAACATTTCATCATAACCATTTTTAAGTACAAAAACCTTCATTAATTCTTCCTGGAGAATCCAAACATGTTGGAAACATTAACTTTAAATCATCATCATCATCATCATCATCGTCATCATATTTGACCTCTTTTCCGCAGAAAGTGTGTATACACATGAAAAGCAGTAAAATATTTTGAGTTCATAGGTGAGGACACATGAAATAAAGATAAGATTTGCAGGAATGGACGAAAATTCAGATCTGCAAAGGATGAGAAATATTTCATCTCATACACTGATGAGACACAAATCACTTCCTAAGGCTTAAGTGGGTGAGCAAAACCTTAGAATTCTTTTTCAGAAGAGCCCATTCAAACCCTTTCAGGAAACATGTCAGATTTCTTAGCAAATAATGAGAGGGGGTGGAAAGAAATGTTCTCCATAATCAAGGGGAAAATGGAATTGCTTAGAGCTATTGTTCAATCCTGTTTCACACAGCCCTCATACATTGCTGTTCTAAGCTTATGAATTTCTACCACTTTGTGAAATTGTTAGTTAAATATGCACAAAATATATGCATATATGTATCTATATGTATATATCTATAGAGCAATTATTTTAGGTGAATTTTCATCAGGCTTTTAATGGAAGGTTATTAGATAATTTCTCTCTTTCAACCAAAGAGTTAATCTGAATCTAGTCTGCTGGATATAGAAGCTGTTAGGAATAATAAATCATCAGAGATATTAATCCCACTAGCTCCAAGATGTCAAGATGGTGTGTTCAAACAGTAGGTTTGAACCTATCATTAGAAGTTCATCACTAATGGGTACATTGGGTGGGAGGGGAAACCCAGCATTCATTTCTGTTGAGCTTTGCCTTTCATTTTTCAGATATTTAGTTCAAACATAAGGTTTGATTTTAGCAAATACAAATACTTCAAAACTTTAGATTATTTAATTTAGAATTCTTAGAGAAAATAAATCAGACAAGGAAATGTTATAATGAGCATTCTCCTATCAGAGTTAATTCTTTCTAAAAATATTTCAAAGAATTTCCATCTATCAAGTCACAGACTGCAAGTTAGATTTCTTTATTCTAATTATTGCCACATGCCCTCTTTCCTCTGTTAATAGCACCAACAAAAATTGAAAATTATGGGACAAAGGTAGAATTTGTTATTTTCATGTCAAAACTATTTCTGCTATTCCTTTGTGGCCTGAAATTCTAAAGATACTGAGAAAGTAAAACTCATGATATCTTACCATATTATGTATGAACATCCAGAGACTCTTCATACTGAATATATGCCTTTGATCTCAACTTTTTTCTTCATGGAATAATACAAAAAATGTATTCATTTAATATAGAAAATATTATTTCAATATTTTTTGATCTTATTGAAGTTCAATTAGGATTTTTTGAACTCTAAATATAATTAAATTCAAAATTTTTCCACTCTTTCCTCCTACGTATTGATTTCAATAGATCAATAAGTATTTATTGATGGTCACATTATTTTGATGTTTGTTTAAGTAATTTTGGGATTCATTGCATTTATTTAGGAAACCTTTTTGTCTTACAGTAATTTCAGTGCTTTTAGATCCTACCCACCACACACTATAGTCTTCAAATTTCAACATTAGGCCCTGTGCTTTTCAATGTCTTCATAAATGACTTGGATGCAGAACTGGAAGGGATACTGTGTTCACAGAATATCTGAAATGAGGAGAAGCTGTCAACTCCCTTGAAGGCGGGCAGGCCCTGCAGAAAGATCACAACAAACCAAAGGGCTGGGCAATCACCAGCCGTATAAAGTTTAACAAGGTAAAGTGCTGGATTCTGCACCTGGGATAGGACAACCCTCGATGTATGGGCAGACTGGGAAATGAGAGGCTGACAAGCAGTGCCACAGAAAGGGACCTGAGTGTCCTGGTCAATGACAAGATGAAACTGAGTCAGCAGTGCCCTGGCAGCCAGGAGGGCTAACCCTGTCCTGGGGGGCATCAGGCACAGCATTGCTGGCCGGGCAAGGGAGGGCATTGTCCTGCTCTGCTCTGGGCTGGGGCAGCCTCACCTCGAGTGTTGGCGGCAGTTTTGGGTGCCACAGTATAAGAACAATATTAAGAGATCAGAGAACGTCCATGAGGAGCATGAAGAGCCTTGAGGAGAAGCCATATGAGGAGTGGCTGAGGATGTTTGGCCTGTTCAGCCTGGAGAAGAGGAGACTGAGAGGAGACCGTGTTGCAGTCTGCAACTTCCTCATGAGGGGAAGAGGAGGGGCAGACACTGATCTCTGTGGTCACCAGTGACAGGACCGAAGGGAATGTCCTAAAGCTGTGTCAGCAGAGGTTTAGGTTAACTATCGGGAAAAGGTTCTTCACCCAGAGGGTGTTTGGGCACTGAAACAGGCTCTCCAGGCCAGTGGTCTCAGCACCAACCAGATATAGTTCAAGAAGTCTTTAACAACTCTCTGAGAGTTGTTAAAAACACTGTAATTCTTGGGGGATGGTGCTGTGTAGGACCAGGAGTTGGACTCAGTAATCTTTGTGGTTCCCTTCCAATTCAGCATATTCTGTGGGTTTTTTGATTAAATTAAACAATTAAAAGAAAAACCCTAAGATTATGTAAGTTTTTTCAAGCCACGTTATCTGGTGACCAAGATGATTCTGGCATTATTTTGCTGTCTACACTTTGTTTGCCATCTAGAATAAATCTCAGGTCAGAAACAAGGCAAAACCTGACATCACTAAATCTCTGCTAATGTTAGAATTTGGATGTGAAGGCACTTTACAGTAGACAGACATCATTTATTTTTTATCTTATTCTTATTTAAGTGAAATGAAATTAAAATTGCCTGGAGCTTACCAAATGCCTTTTTCTGCATTTATTCCATGAGATATGCTGACTTATTAGTGCCAAGCTGAAAATACCTGTGGGCTTTACCTTCAAGAAGAAACCAAAGAAAGTCCCTTCTAAGTTCCAGATTTTTTAATCACCTTTTTTTTTTACAGTAAATGAACAAGGCTGTTCAATGAATAATTAAGCTTTATTTATACCCCAAGGGTGCTATTATTGCTCCTGCACTCTTTTGGTAATTAAAACCACTCTCTCCTTGTTTATACCTTGAAAAGATGACATTTCCTAGAGGTTCACAATAAGGTCAAGCAGTGATTCCAACTTAACCTTTAACATATGCTCCCTTGAAACTAGTATTCCTGAAAAGAAATCCTATTAAGCTTCTGAAACCTAACTTATATCACCTCTACATTTCTAATGCAGTATGTGACTATGCAATGATTCTGGGTTGGGTTTTTTTGAGGCCCTACTCAGTATGTGATTGGTCATTTATGATATGGGGGGTTTTTGAGGCCCTACTCACATTTAGACTTTAGGATCCTATAACATAAGATATCGTCTTCCATTCAAGAATTGTGTTTTCCTTTCACGATTTCATTCTTGAAACCATTATTTTCCTCGTCTTATGTAAGCATGTGAACATTAAAGTAGTATTATTAGAAATACCTGAATTGTTTTGTAGGACGAAGTAATCAATCTGATACTTTCCTTCTTCATAAGAAAAAAATGAATAATTTTGAAAAGTCTCTGTATATTATTCATGTTTTGGGGGAAATCCTTGTATTCACATACAAACATAATTGCAGTTTGTGTTTGATAGTGTTTCTATACATAAGCTACCAAACAGTTAAAGGAACATCTCATTTAAGCTCAACATTATTTTTGTTCACATGTTAGCATTGCTGACATTTCATCTCTATCCTGTTGATCCTCATATTTTAATATTTTAGTAGCATTTTAGGATTCTCATTCTATGTCCTCACAGCCTAGATTAACAGTGTGTTTGACACACTACATACTGAAACTGAGAAATTCCTTTCCATTAGTTTCTGTTCTATTCTGACACTCATGAAGTCTGTTCACTTACTGATGATATTTACATTATGATCATTGTTCATCCTACAAAATTATAAAAGCAAAGTGTCCCAGTGGCCCAAGACACCACTTTTTCTATCAGGCTAATAAAACTATTATCAGTATTGGTCCCAGCTGCAAAAGAGCACAACAAAAAAGTAGCTTTGTAACAATGTGTTTTAAGGTTTATTCCCAAAAACCTGGTTCCCCCGGGTTCTCCCCTGGGTTAAACCCTTCGCCCTCTCCCCACCCAGATAACATGCTAATGCCAGAGCCCTGGCTGTCTGTTGTTCCTCTTATCTTGAAAGGCATTGTGTGAGTGGTCAGTTTCAAACAGTGCTCCCAAAGGAACTGGACAACCCAGGTGTCAATCTTCCCCTGAAACCCACCCTTCTCCCCACCTGGTTGGTGGCTACCTGCTCTCTCCCATCCCCCTTCGGCCAGGATAAAAAGCTAGGTTACCGTATGGTCAAAGGGTAGCTGGCAGGAACATCAAGGGGAGAGGGCTGATGGCAACTACTGCGTGGAACTGGAATAAAGACTGAAAAACCTCTCCCCAGGACTGGCTCTTTCTTCACCACAGTCTAAGAGGATTCTCAACTGAGGTACCAGAAGTACGGAACCCATACAAAGGGGCAGCTCTAACCCTCTACTTTCCGGGACTCCAGACAAGCCTGGACTTGTGGCCACGTGCCTGGCAACGCGGCCTGCAGCACCTAGCTAGCCAGTGACTCAACTGAGGCAAACTTCTCAGTTGCAGCTGCTTGGCTTAGCCGGAATCCCAGGCAAACTCAGGATCCATCTCGTTTTATTGGTAACACCAATATAGCTTAACATAGTCACTTTGACAGCATGAACAATGACTTACCAGCATTTTGTTTGTGACTTTCTGTAGCACCATCAAAATCTACAAACCTGTGGCATGTAGGTAAATGCAGCAGCAGCAGGTACAAACTTTTAAACATCTGAGCTCTAGATTTCCACAGACACATCAAATACCTACGTTTAGTAAGGTTTTGTCCTAGTGAAGCCTCAACAGATTCAAATCATAATGATTTTAGAATTATAAAAACAAATTGAGGCAGATAGGAGGCTCTAAGTTTGCTGTATGAAATCATCTGTACTGTCTATTTTCCCCAGTCTAATAATGAGGAAAAGGTTAAAAAGCTATTCACTTGTCTTGGGGTGAATTAATGATAATACTGAATTCCCCTATCATCTGGTTTATGCCCAGAAATGGGTCCTGTAGCTTTCAGCCAGGAGAGGGGTGAGAGCCAGGGGAACTCTGGCACGGGTTGTGTTTCAGCACTCCTCCACTTCTTGGCTTTGTGCTGGGAGGGAGTTAATTTTTTTTTTGCTTTTAGCTAGCTTGGTTTCATTAACTGAGGCCTGGGGCTGCTATAGCAAGCCTTCAGTGACTTCTGTGGCTTCTTCTGGAACTGTTCAGTTTAGCTTCAGTCCGAGAAGTAGACCGTCAGTGAGAGCCAGATGCCATGGACCAGCAGGGAGGTTGCGGGACACTGCATCCCAGCTCTGGACCTCAAGAGAAGCCCAGCCAGCTAAAGAAAGAACTCTAAAACCAGCAGCTTACTCTGCAGTGAGGAGGTTCAATATTTTACAGTTATTCAAATTTTTCCGTGCCGTGTGTGCACTTTGTTTGTTAAATAAACAGGTTTTTTTCACTTTCATCCAAGAAATTCCTTTCATATAGGTGGGAAGGGAATGACAGAACCTTTTTTTTATAGAGAAAACATTTATTCCAGAGTGTTTCCTCCTAACCGTGACATCACTTTAGGCTGCTCATGTTGTACAAAGAGCATACAGGATTGGCTATTTTTATTATTTATGCACTTATAGCCCATGAGAATGTATCTATACTAATTTTTAGACATAATTTTAATTTTACTTACTCATCTGCTATCTCTATTTGTGTGATATTTTAAGGTCATTGTTATAAGCTCCTGTATGTCTATTTCTATTTCTATTATTCCATCCTCCAAGAATTCCATGAGCCTATCAAAAATAAAGTAAAGCTGCTGAAAAGAGGGAAAATCAGCACCACAGTACCATGAGCATAGAAAGTTCATGAAACAAAGTCTATTATTATGGTGGCAGATGAATAAGATTCTGGAAGCAGAGTAAGAATTACTGAAAATGTAGGTAAATTGCATACCAATTGTAAGACATATGTGGAATAACACTGGGTGAATCTTAACATGGTCGTATTATTTGTTTGCCAATATATTTTTGCTTTGTTTTACTGAACAGGAAGGTGTGAATGATTACAAACCACCCTTTACAAAAGTAAGTTATGCTTTAAAAAACAAGTAAGTAACTGGAAAATATTTGGTTGGTTTTGTTGGGTTATTTGTTTGTTGTGGGGTTTGTTGGGTTTTTGGTTTGTTTTGTTTTTTTTTTTTTAAGGGGAATATCTTAAAAGTTATTGTCTTGTTATTGAGATTTTTACATGGATGACACTTGGGATATCATAAAAAATATACCAATTTCTCATTTCTCATTCTCAAGTAAGTACATTGGTGATTAGCCAATCCTGGACCCACCATACTCATTAGTACATTAACCAAAATAAAAAAAAATAGCAAAATCCCAAAATTAATAAACCAAAACCACTACTGGGCCAAAATTCCAAACAGGCTGCATAATCATGTTCCTGTTTATATGAAGGTAACAATTGCCAATTGCTGATATGAGATAAACTGAAGATGCATTTTTCCTCCATGCCAAATAAACTGTGATTCAAAAACATTCCAGGCAGGCAATTAATTCTTTCTATTTGCAAAACAAATAGCACAGAGCATTTACTAAATCAGATTATATCTGAAAGAGGAAACAACAGAAGATGGAACTAACATCAGAAGATTGGTAGGGAAAAACTTTGCGTATGAAAAGTGAGCAGGTGATCCACCAGCCTTAATTATCTGCTGGGTACAAAGTTGGAGGGCAAAATGTAGAAAGCTTTCAACAAAAAAAAAAAATCTATTTAATCTCTATCAAATGTGGAATTGGAGAACTTCCAAAATCTAGTAATAAATTCATATACAAATTTTTGGGATATGTTACTGTAGGCAAAGAATCCTAGTAGATTCAGAAACAGCAGGTTCTGATTTAGATATCAGAAGAATTTAGACCACTAGGTCCATGTAAAGTCTAAGTAAAGATATTTCTAATCCTTTCAAAATCAGAGGATATCCCTCTAATACTCCTTATCTGGTGTTTATGAATGATGGTTGAAGATCTCAGTCAGCCTCTGAAGTTCTCACTATTTTGTCTTACTGCCACAGTTATTTAAATTAGTACCATATTCCCTTGTCTGATACACATTTCTAAACAGGAAGCATTTGATTTCTGATTAATATTATCTTTGGATATTAGTGAGTTATGATGCTTGGGCAGCTGGAAATATATGCAAAAATTTCTCTTTTTTTTGGAAGCACAAATAATCCCTCAAAGTCTGTTTCAGTCCAAATTACAAAGAATACATGGCAATATCATCTCACACAATAACACAGTAACCACCTATGCAGACTCATATGGAATCAACTTAAATATTTTACAATGCTATAAAATCCTTTACTATGCATTACTGTATTAATAATTAATTCTATTAATTATATTAATAATTAGTAATTAATTCTTTTCACATGGTAATCATGTTAGGTAATTGAGTCTATTTACTTTAGCTCCTGTAGCTAATAAAATGGTTAAGATAACCACATAATAACTCAGAATCTGGTAACCTGCAAATAACAAGTTCTTGGAATATTATAAATAACAAATGTTCTCAAATTGGTAAGAAGAAAGCATTACAAATGATTGCAGCTTTACCTGGTTCAATTTAACCCTTGCAAAACAATACTTGTCATGACCCTCAAGCAGAGGTTTCACCTCAGGAATTTGGAATTTCCCAGCGGAGCTCTTTAAACACAGCACAGTCTGAGATTTCAGAGTCTGGTTAGTCACCTCCATCACAAAGCATTTTGTTGTCATGGTTGCTACTGTTTTGCACCAGAAAAAAAAAAAAAGACACAGACACACAAATAATTCCAGTAATTTAACACCATCCTGATGTAAATACTGCCCTGAAGTTGTAACTAAATTATAACTGGGATACGGAGAATATTGGACTATTAATATACTTGTATGTAACTATTAATAGATCCTGACCTATATGGGAGAAAAGTAGAAACAATGCCTACTGCTGTCCATTGTGTGAAAAATGGGAGGGCAGTTCAAAACATGGAGAACAGAAATATGTCCAAATATATAGTCTGCTAAATGTGATATGCAGACATGTTTTAATAGTAATACAGAACCTTCCTAAAATGTAAAGTTTCTTTGCAGTTTATTCTTCTAAAAGATGTAGACATAGCATTGCAAAGACATAATGGAGCAGGTGACATGCTGACACACGGACCAAGATTATGCGATTTTCTCTGGGGTTGTTTCAAGTTAAGGTTTCTTGTTACTGTTTTAGTTTCCGATTCCCAGCACAGGACTGGTTGTGTATGTTTACAAATTCTCAGTGACTCTGGAGACAAATAATAAACTGGGTCAACTTGACTCTATAAAATTATTAACAAGGAGTTAATAATTTTCATATTCACTGTTCCTCATTATCACATTGTATTCCACAACAGATTGTAACATACCTAAGGGATGACACTGCTTTCCTATACAAACAGTATGAATTATAAAAACATAGAATATCTGTACCCTGGGAATGGGAATGTGAGGAACAGAATGAGGGCGGGGGTCCAGTTTGAATATTGAGGTGCTATGACAAATATCTTAACAAATCTGAACTAATGAGGTAAGCCTGTCTCCTGGCCAGCATTAATGAAATAGTTGTTTTACAGTCTAGTTAGTTACTGCAAGGTGAACTACATGGAGAAACCATATATATCTTGCCAACTATATTACTTCATGGATACAGTGTTGAGACATTACTTACTTTAGATTTCCAATTTTATTCATTTTTTTCTGTGTAAGGTTATTCAACAGTCCATATTATTTAACAGTACATAAACAAGAAACAGTTGTGAATTATAAGTCTGCCTACAAGGTGCTTATTTTCTTAACTTCTGACAGTCATGATCAGCCAGAGAGTGCAGTGCAAGTGCTTCATGATGTTAGCAGCATTTCAGTTTAAGTGTTTAAATCTTCTCAACCATTTGCTGATACGAATTCTATTACAGGAAAATAGTAGACGAGCTTTTAATTCACATACTTAAGAACATCATCCAGCACAACTAAGGCAATATCCATATTAAAAGCACTTTCCTTGTAAACTTACAAGTCCTATATATTATACAGTGTTGCTGTTATGGATATGGCTTAAACCCCTAAAACTTTTACCATTCTTTTATACAGCATTATTTTGTAAGGCAAAAGACAAAACAGTGATAAAATATAATTAAGTTGTTTACTAAGCCTGCATGCTGGGATGTGACCATATGCATCAGGGCTTGACCTCTAATTAAAACAATGTGTCACGACATTTTTCCCAGATAGTCATTGTGTATTCATCAGGCTGGAGAAATTTTAATTCTGTCTCAATATTTTATTTTTGATGGACTTTATTTAAAAATGACTCTACATTAGAAATTTCTATTTTCATATTGGTTTTTGAATAATATTTTTCCCACTGTAATTCAATGAAGGTCTTCAAGCTATTGCTTATTTTTTTAACTCTATTTGTTTATTTTTGTGATTTGTGTACTAGATTCTCAGCTAGAACACACTGACCTACAGTAAATTTATTTGAAGTAGTGGAAAGGCTTTTTATAAACTAAAGTCCATTTTATAAACTAAATTTTCTGAATTTCATTAAAATTCAGAAAGACAAGATTCACCTTAAAAAACCAAGTCCACTGAAATCAACTTATCATCTGATTCCAGTTTAATATTTACATCTTAATCCTAAATCTGCAATTTTCTTAGAATGTTTTTTCTCATGTATTGTTTGCTTCAGCTATAAATAGTACCTGTGCACATACTAGTACATTTTGGGTTAGCCAAAACTTTGATTTTAAAGCAAATTCTAATTGTCAAAATGTATGGTTTAAAAAGGTGCTTTCCTTTGTACTGAGCCAACTATTGTGGTTCATTTCAAATATTCACTGACTTCTACTCCAGTCTACATTCTGAAAAGGAGAAATTATGAGCTACTACTGCACTCTTTCTGAAATGCAGAGACAGTTCACAAATCTGGCACAAACTTTATTATCCCAAAAGTAAGGATGATAAATTTATAAAATTTATTAAATTATATAAATTCA
>VXAX01006614.1:90955-157033 GCA_013399835.1 Leptocoma aspasia
CTTGCCTGCCTGCCTTCCTGCCTGCCTGCCTTCCTGCCTTCCTGCCTTCCTGCCTTCCTGCCTGCCTGCCTGCCTGACAGCCTGCCGGCCTGCTTATTTTAACATATTAAAACAAAACCTAAAAAAATTTAAAATTAATTACTGTCAGATCAATTATTTAACCTTTAAGGATACAGATGTATAAGACAGACTTTTCCAGCTGTGAACAAGCAGCTTTTTATACATAAGATTTGAAATGAATTTTCCTTAGTCTTTCAGTCATCTTTAAATAAAATTTAATTTATTGGAATTTTAATTTCAATTTATTTTAGATACTGCAGTTAAGTGACTACCTCAGCATCTCTCTCTGTTTCAAACACATTCTAGTGACTGAAGTTTTCTTCAGACCTAGGGAGCATTTCATGAGCATTGGCCTGTTGCCTTTTCCACCATCTTATAATTTGCTTGAAGACCCATAGGTGTAACATATCTGTGAGTGTCTCTGGTCAAAAATATGTGTGGGACTCTGGCGTAAATCATAGATGCCCGAAAGATATTGTGTCAAGCTCTTAATACTGCGTTCTTTTTTCCTAAATTTGGATGAAACTTCTGATAAGCCCTTTGGAAAAGAGAACTGGGTAGTCAATGGGGAAACATGGCTGAATTACTTTTTCCCTGAAATTTAGAAAGCTCCACATTCTATAACAAGAAACAAACTCCTCAGTGAACTATAGGTGGTTCTGAAATAGATGATGAGGTTCTGGCTTGGGTATTTATCTAAGATAACATCCTTGGTAAGCTCCACAAAAGAGTTTAGATTTATGTGAATGGGACTTGCAAAGTCAGGGATTAATATTTTTTCTAAAGGAAAGAGAAACAATTGCATTTTATTTTAAGAGGAAACAAAAGGAAAAAAGTAAAAAAAAAGTGTGAAGGGCAGAATGAGTGCATGAAGATAATAGGTGAAAGATGTCACCATTGTGAAAGATCAGATAGCAAACCCCTGTACCTGTAAGTATACTTAAGGTAATGCTTAACTTGTTTCTTCTTACAGTATTGTGAATATAATTCCTCTGTCCTTACCTTGATGACTTTTCTCCGCGGACTTCTTCTCACCATAAATCTCTTTCTAGTTTTTCACAATTACTGTACAATCTCTCTCAGTAAATCATGAGATATAACTACAGAAAGAAGGCTATAAAACCATAAAAATTGTGAAGAGACTTATAAGGCTTTATCTACCTGGTACAGGAACAAGAAGTCAACACAAAAAATGAGTCTGCAAATATTTAATACTTCCCACATATTCATAACTACTTAATATTTATATAGTTTCCCAATTTAAAATAGTATAGCATGTTTTGAAACTGACTGAAGTGTCTCATGTAACATTTCCTGGATATCTATGATTTTTCTTTGAGAATGAAATTTGATCCAAATTTAATCCAAACTTAAGAGTTTTTTTCCTTGTAAGTATAATTTGCAGATTGTATCCTTAATGTCATTTCTGTCTTCATCTCATAACTGTGAAATACTTTTGCAAATATGAGGAAGATGAATGAAAAGATTGGGCATTCCCTTCAAAACTGAAGTTGCTGTTGAAATAAAACATTTATATAATAAGAATGACCCTTTCTTTCTCTATATTAATTGATACAACTCTGCACTGTATTTATTGGGCCACATTCCTATGCATGAGCTGGCGTTTTACATATTTTTCAAGCTGAAAAGAGAGTCAAGAACTAGAGTTCAAAGAGAAGACGTGATGATGAACTTTGTTTGGGACTTATAGAAATAAAAAGAGAAAGTGTTTATGTGGAAAGGAATTTAATAGGTACCCAGGAATGAAATGTGATCAAGGGAAAAAGGAACAAATTTTACTTTAGAAGGACTAGAACATTTAAAGAGTACCTTTTTCCTGTTCTTATAGTTTCAGTTGTAGCCATAGTTCTTGGGAAAATTAATTCCTAATGGTTAATAATACTTTGGAAAATACTCAAAACCCATAGGTCATGATTATAAGTTATTTATCAAAAATTGTATGCACATAAGTAACATTTCAATAACAGGAGAATGTCTGTTCCATCATAAAATGTAGTGTTAAAACATGTTTCAGGTATCTACAGTTTATGTGTCTTGTTCTAACTCTCATCCTGCCTGGTGATATATGCACAGTTGCTTGAAAATGCAATAGTTATGATAATGCTGCCACTTGCAAAAGAGTGCTATATTAAGTGCATCTTCCATTTTATTAATGTCTTATATTGAACAAGAAACAATGTACAATTTGATAAAAAAATAATTCATTGTCCTGAAACACCTGCAAGAATCCTGTCTGCATACTCACTTTTTGAACTGAAGATTCTATTGTCATGAAATTAATTCTAATGGCAAATAATATATTTTTTGTAGTTAGACACAAAAATGTTGCAATGCTGCAAAATGTTGCAAAACCCTTGCAAACATAGATTTTAACAATACAGGTTAGTGTTTTTATTTCAGAATTTTAAACACCTTGTTTTCATAAATTGGTCTTCAAAATACAAAGTCTGAGCTTGAAATATGTTAATTATTTCTTCTTTTTATCAGGGAAGGATGATTCATGTGTAGTGGGAATCCCTTGAAAAATATGGAGCTTTTGAAATTCAACTATTCTTTTAAGTGTTTTAGACATAGTTCCAGCATATTTTAATAAATTGTTAGCCTTCAGACATTTAGCTCTAGATATGGCAATAGTAATCCATATAAAATTTATACATTTGGTTGTGGAAATTCTTACTGACGTGGCCCTAAGCAGAAAATTGTTTAAAACAATACTAATAGGTTGTGGAAATTATAGATTCCAAAATAGACTTCTTGTATTTGCAAGGAGAGTAAGCATATATGGGTTGCGAACGCAAGTAGGTTGTGAACACATTGGGAAATTGCCTATTGAGTAATGTCCCTTTAGAAAAAGATCAACCACTTTGTAACTTTTGATTGTGTTTTTAATTAATTGAGTAATTAAAGGCGATAGTGGCTTTCACAATCACAAACTTCTAAAATCAAAGCCATCCTTTGGGACTAAGCCAATTCTCCATCACTCTTAATATCTTTACCATTTCTCTGATGCTCAAACCCCTTTTCCTCTGGAGGTTTGGTAGCTCAATGTAACAGTATTCATTTATACTTCATCAAATATCCCCAATGGGCAAACACTAGTTCAGTCATCATCTTGAAGGAGTGTGTTTGCTAGAGTTTGATTATCAATCAAACGTTTCCCTAAAGCTGTAGGGATAACCTACATTTTACAACTCATTCCTGAGAAAAAGCTACAGCCCAATGAAATCTGGAATTGAGATGTATAGCTTAGCATTTCTTGAGGGACGTGCATTTCTGTCATGTTTAATTTCTTTGCTTTCCTTTCCTTTCTCATCATTTTCAGAACAGAAATAGTTGGAATTTCACAATGAGAAATAAGCTCCTTTTTATGTTTAGAAACTTTGCATTATGTGCAGTCTTTTATGTTTGTTCAGTTTGAATGAAGAGTGAAAAGTGTGCCAGAGAGACAGAGATGTGGCATCTACTAAAATTGGAAAACTATTATCTTGGACAATATAGTAAGCTGAGACTTGATTCTAGGTGCAGTTATTTCTAAATTTTAACAACAAAACTCTCAGCTTTTATAGTGGATAACACCACTAGGAGCATTCAAGGCAAGTCTTGAATACAACTGTGGATCATATACACTTATGTCTTTCCATACTAGTGTTTGGAATTCTACTTGCTCTGTCTGTCAAAATGCATAGGAGGAGACATGTGAGGAAGGTTCTCTTCTACAAAATTGTCTTGTGCAAGAACTGAAGACTACTCACTGCATAAGGCAAGTCTCTGTGGAGAATAATACTGGGAGTGCCTGGAATATGGAACACATTTTCTCAGGCACATCTGAAAGCTGAGACTGAAAGAAAATTAACAGCCAACTTGCTAAGTGCAGTTTCCTGCAATGAGTACACAATGTTAATACTTTATGATTTTCATTTCTCTCTGTCTTCCAGCTAGAACATAAGGTGTTTTTCAGAAGAAAGAAAATCTAAATAGCCTGAGAGATTCCTATTTGAATGACCACTATTTGAATGACCACTATCCTTTCCTTCAAAGATAGTCAGAGTGATTTCATATTTAAAGGACTGCAGAAAATTTGCTGACTTTCTGTTCTTCAATAAACAAGACTCAATATCCTTTTCATACTAAAAAAATAACACGATTTTTTTTGGTGTAGAGATGGGTGGGGAGATGAGGCTGAAACAAGAGCGAAGGGAAATTAGTTACTCATTATATTTTGTCTGAGTTTAAGGTTTTTTCATGCTTGCTTCAAATTTATTTATAATTTTCTTTCTTGTAATGGATACAATGTTTCAAAAAATTTCCAGAGGCAACTTACAACTTGGGACCTGAGTTTTTCCTTTCCCTAGCCTCTTTTTTTAATATGTGAAATCAAAATAAATAAATAAAATTATCTCTGTGTGGATACGTGTGTTTCCATTCTTGACTGTATGGGTTTTTCACATATACCTTCAAGGCACAGAGCATGCAAGTCTGAGAGTGAGGAGGACCATTTCATTTAATTTTTTTTTGTTTCATAGCTTTTATCTTTCTATGTATACAGGCTCAACTTTCTTTGCAGAACATTTGTGTTCTGCTCCGGTGTTTGATTCTGCTGTATCTGCATTTATTTGATAACCTGTGGCTTAAACACATTTTCCTTTCTGGCAGAGGTTTCACTGATTTCCACCATATGTTGGCTTCTATTTGATTACTTCTTTTTTGCCAACATATTGTTTTTAGCTTCTCAGTTTCTGTAACAGTTGATAGATATCTTCTTTTCTTTGTTTTTTGTTTAACTTACTATTTACAAACATTTTTTCTCTTTTTTTAACACTCACTCTTCATTATTGCCAGTGTGAACATAACTTAGCATAGGTAAAACATCAATGCACTCAACATGCCTAACTGTAAATATGATCCAATTAACAGTCCACATCCCTTAAAATTACAGTGAACACAGAATGATCTGGCATGAATCACCCAATGAATCTAAGAATAGTATTTGTTAATACAGACACTAACTTTTCTGTGGTTTGCGGTTTACTGCTATTCAATTCATACAATTTCTTTCTTTTACTACATCTGCTTACATTTCTGTAACCAAAATAATACAGCAATATATAAATACATATATTTATATGTATCATTGGGAAATACATGCATTTAATCAGGAAATGTTGACATTTTATATCTGTGTGTGGGTAGAAATAGTATTCTACTTCATTTCTTTTTCATTATCTTTTAATAAAAAATAATATTGGTTGAGATTCTGTCTCGGTTTGACAAGACAGGAGTCTGTTAAGGAAGGCAAAAGCCTTCAGTGAACTGGAAAAGGTAAACCCCCTCCCTCCAAATTACCACAATTTCGAAATTAAAAGGCTCTCAGGCAAAGATATGGGAATAGGAATAACAGTTCTTTACTAGGAGAAATATATATACAAATGCAATTAGTACAAACAAAAACCACTGATAGAGTCAGGAACCTGGCCCCCCTGAGGAGTCAGGGTGTTGATAACAGTCCAGTTAAAATGGTAGCTGCAGTCTTCCTGGAGGAGCAGATGAAGTCTTGTTGAAGAGGTAATCCTGTAGAAAAGGTGTAGGTTCCCTCTGGTGAAATGTCCAGCGCTGGCAGAGATGGGCCTGGTCTTCCTCTGGAAATCCAGTGGAGAACAGTGACTCCTCTTGGAGAAGAGGCTGTCTGATGTCTTAGAAAATGCTGGTTTTGTGCTGGTAGGGGTGCTTGGCTCCTCCCTCTGGGCAGAGCATCTCACAATGGAATGATGTAATCTTATCAGTCATGCAGTGAGTCATTCAATGGCCCATTAACAGGAAATACCTCCCCAGAGGGAGACATTGTTTCTGGAAGAGATAAGGAAAACTGCCTAACTGACAGGAGATATCTGTCCCACCTTTAACAGAAATGGAATATGTGCCTATCTTGAGAGCCAGGACAGATTCTTTTCTACAAAGGGTGACTATTGCAATATTATCATCTACTTTGTTGCAGTCAGCTATACTATGCAGAACATAATTTGCAGGAATTTCCTCTGCCGCCTTTATTTTAGTAGCTGCCAATAGTATTAGAGGTGAAGTGGCTTGATCTTGAGAAAGGCTCCTTGACAAGTTGGTCAGTTTTAAAATTATTAATTTGAAAACAAAACGTGTGTTACTCGAGGTATGTTGCTCTGTATAACCTTTGTGTGAATTGACAGGCTGCTCTCAGATTGTGCATCCATTGTTCCACATTGGGCTTTTTGTATATTTAGCTCTTCCTCTTCTCTTTAAAGGCAGTCCTTGTTTTTGCTCCATAAACATTTTCTGTTTCCCCTACACTTCAAAAACTCAAATGCGCCATTTTTCTTTTTAAATATGTACTTACTCTTTATTTGGCAAGTAATCTTTTCAGATAAATGTGACAATTTGCAGTAAGCAACAATTGTTAGTTTAGAACCCATTTTTAAAATTATAATCCCTACAAGAAATTTTAGTTGCTGTGGAGCAAACCCACTTATGCCTTCTACAAAAATGCATTAAAATATAAAGCAATAGAATAAATTATATAGTATGAAAAAATTGGGAAACCTTAATTCTCCCGATATTCATTTAAAATCTTATCGACATAGATGCTTATTACAATCTGTTGCATTTTCAGATCTAATGACTTTGTTTGCTGCAATTGCAGGATTTGGATAATTTTCTCAGCCCACTGAACTATCAGTAAATTTCTGTTAAACCTCATGGCTAAGATTTGGTTTTAACCTAAATCAATACACAAAAGGGAATCTTTACAAAAGGAATAACTTCTGGCATAGATTGCTTCACCTGCATGCTTCTTTAGAAAACATCTTATTTTATTGAACTCTTCTCTCAAATGATAACATCAATGGCGTTTTTCTTAGAAGTGTGCTATCAAAAGACTGCCATAGATCTGCTTTTCTTAATCACCATTTTTGGGACGTGACTTTGGTTGCTGTTGAGTAGGAGTCTACTAATATCTGTCCCTAAATTTAAACAGAATCTAAACTAAGTTTCTCTAATTCTTCTGATTCATTATATTTTTACTCTTTCTTTGTCTCTACATTTTTCAGTCATACATGATGAGTGGTCAAGTTACCAGAAGGAAAGATGTATGGCATATTTTTCAGAATGGAATTTACAATGCAGGGAAAAAGAGATCCTGATGCCTAAAAGTAGTGGTTCCAGGGATAAGCACATAAGATCATCAGAAAAAAAAAAAAAAAAAATTGTGATGCTACTCCATAGAAACTGCGTTCAACTCTTGCTGTAGCTTTAGGACCTTTTTGC
Organism: Leptocoma aspasia; assembly: GCA_013399835.1. Taxonomy (NCBI): domain Eukaryota; kingdom Metazoa; phylum Chordata; class Aves; order Passeriformes; family Nectariniidae; genus Leptocoma; species Leptocoma aspasia. The sequence continues at coordinate 98,327 of VXAX01006614.1, forward strand.
TAAGGCAATAATTCCTGATGAAGAGACTCATGGCCTACTGGTGGTAAGTGAGCCAATGTCATTTGCCTGAGTGAAAATAAGATTGTACCATTCTAGTTAGTCCCTCTTTGTAATGGAGAGTATGATGACCTGACAGAGTTCTGTCTCAACAAGAAAAGAATTGTGAAAATAATTTTGAATCACCTAAGTCAAAAAAATAATAGAATAGCTTGATGTTGAATTTCTCATTTTGGATAATGGCATTTGTGAATGTTTATATGCATAAATTTAAAAATCAATTTACATCTTTTCTCTCTTGCTTGAGAACATTTCAAGCCCTGAGTAGAAAGTTGTTTGGGTTCATTACTCATTCACAATGCAGCACCTCACCTGTGGTAAAAATGTGGAAACTTGTGTGTGTCACCAGGCACACGCTCTAACAGACTCATTGCACTTCTGCTGTAAAAGACTCACAGTATCTCCGGCAGATCTTTTTCTCTCTTTTTGGCTGACTTTCAGCTTTGAAGCCTCAAGAAATCTGTAATTTCCTTAGGTGATAGGTGGATTTCAATGAGCTGAACTTTTGCCGTGGGCAATTGCAAGATGAAAGACAATTACCTCTCTGACATCCTCAGATAATGAGTATGGAGAAGGGGAAGATGGACAGTGTTGGCCATCCTCACTACCGTGTCATCAGAAGAGCCTGATAAATACAGAGTTAATAGAATACCAAATTACTGTTGGTTTGAATGCAAATCTGCTTAAGTGATTTCATTTCCTCTACTACCAGCAGCTTTCCTCAGACTTTCTGTGTAACAGATACATACAAGTACAATTTTCAGAAGATTCTGGTTAAGTGTAGAAACATTTCATACCATAAAAGGAACACTTGTTTATAATGTGACCTTTAAAAATACTCTATTACTTCAAATGTGGTTTTATTTTAAAAGTGTTTTCTGATTGGAAGCTACACCGCATGTGAATTTCAACTGTTAACCCTAAAGTGAAATAAGTGAAATTCAAAACAGGCACATACGATAAAAAAACCGCTTACAGTATTTTTAGGGTTTTGTGGGTTTGTTGTGGTGATTTTATCTTTGTTTGTTTGTTTTTGTTTTGGGTTTCTTTCTGGGTTTTTTTTGTTGTTGTATTTTTTTTAATAGTTAGGAACTATCTGGGAACCATCAATTTGATGATAATGTTTCTTAATTTCTCTTTTTTTCACATAAGAGCATATGTACACCTTCTAAAATTCATTTTAGCCTACAATGTAAAGTTATGTCTTTTTAGAAAACAGCTTTCCTATTCATAAAAAAAACCCTAGTATTTATGTCTTATTATTCACTTTAAGAAAACAGGCTCCCATACTTGCTATTTTCACAACTTTCAAAAAGGGATCAAAACAATGATCCAATGTCTGGTCATTTTGACATTAAAATAGCTGAGCCATACACAGAGTATTAGTTGTTTCTTGAATACTTTGTGTATTGCTAAGGTAAGGCCTCCAAAATAAACTACCGCTGTTCCATAAAGTGAGAGATGTTATCTATTTTAGCATTTAAATATATGATGGATGTTTTTTTCATCCTATTATTTCCTTCATTTTTCTCACAAACATGTAAATCACTAACCTGCTTGCAAAATTACATGAACAGGGACCCTTGATATGGAGAAAAATGGAATTCAAAAAGCTACTTATTACATAAGTAATTCCACAAACACAAGATTAATTCTACCATTTTATGCATCTCTGAAGAAATAGAAATTGTACATTGCAGGAATAGATACTCTATACTTAAATGCTGATTCCTCTGGCTGTTGAAATACAATTATATGAAAATTAATATTTTAATGTTGAAGCTTTTATACAAACTCACAGTGACGAACATTAGTGTTGCAGATCTATTGTGACACTCTAATACTCTCTTAGCCTGCTTATTGTGCATAATTGTATTTGGTAGTACAGGGTAGTAACTGAGAAAGAAAAAGTGTGTAATTTTGTTGAGTCTTTCAAAAAAACCTTTGTCTCTAATTGCCATTCTAATTACAATTTGGGAGTGGAAGGAGACATGAAGAACTTCATAGCTTTATTTTTCATCATAGCATAGAATGAGACATATATGTCTTCTGCCTGACTTGAATAACATTTTGTTTCAATAACTTTTTTGAGATGACAGTAGTTTGATTGGGTTGCTGCAAAAACATGCTGTGCGCCTGTTCCCATGGATGAACGTGAATTTTAAGTCTTTAGGGTGTACAATACTGAGGAAGCAAACAATGGATGAGACCAGGTACAGGTTTGAAAGAACATTGTTGCTTTCTGCTACATTGCATTCTCACACTCCATTGCTTGAAGGTAACTCATACTTTCTTTAAGAGTTCTCAAACTCTTAAAGGGAGATTCTCTCTCTTAGGGAGACCTCCAGGGTGCAAAAGTGAGCATAGGGCAGAATAAAAAACATATGGAGGATCAAGTCAAATGGAAGATCTTCTGTTAATTTCAAAGGGATCTGATTTCTCTAGAGTTGCATATGCCAGCAAATCTTTTGCAAGTCTTCTTATCTACATATACATATATAGAAGAAACTTTTTGTTCATGAATGTATCATCATGATGATGATAAAAGCAAAAATCTGCCACATGCATACAACATATAAGAACAATTTAATTATACTTTGTAAATTACATATACATTAATTCTAGTTCTATACTTCTACTTTTGTACCATAATCTACTGAACCTCCATGGTATTTCTTCTACTAGCATGTGTATATAATTGAATGGAATTCTGCACTTAATTTGTTTTTCCTTTTTGCTAGTGTCATGGATACGAATATAATCCTGTACCAACTCTTCTTGTACAGGTGTACTGGCATCATATATAACCAATATGTTATGTTTAGGTTGAATTTTCACTGTTCTCTCTTTTTTTTTTAATATTAACAGCCTTTTCCATGCATGTCTACTATGTAGATTAAATGTGTAACATATATTTCTTCCTTTTGAAAAATTATTAATAATGATATTGATAATTTTTAATATTTTGTGGTTAAATGATTAAAGTCAAAGTTACATGCACAGTATTTGAATATTGAATTCAACGTGCTTTAGCAAAAGTAATTTTACTTTTACTTTTACTTTTACTCTTATCATATAAGCTGATCCACCAGATCAGCGGGTGGATCAACTTATCAGGACAACAGTCCTGTTTTGTTGTAGTGCGCTTTGGTGCTTCTCTTCCTTAAATTACTTGTTTGGTTGTTCCAATATACTCCTAAGTTTATTCCCAATTGGTTTGTTCCATGGTTGTATCTTCCCTCGAGCTTTCCCTACATGGAGTTGCCCCTCCCCTTGTTCCAGTCCTTTCCATGTGAATCCTTATATCCCTACCCAGTTTCCCTGTCAATTAATTTAAACCCCGCCTTTCCTCCCAGACGTTTCTAGGCCTGTTATGTACTCCCTGAGATTTAGTTGGCTGTTAAGTTGTATTCTCCTCCCCCCTTATCCCTCATTGGTTGTGATGTTATGTGTCTCCGCCTTTTGTTCCTCCCTTAGTTCTCCCTCATTGGTTGTTAATGTATCATTCTTCTGCTACTACCCCTATATAAGTCGATGTATTGCCTTGGTTTTGGTCTTTTGTCCCTGATCCTTTTGGGGAATAAACTGCACCCTGAGAACCATACAAAGACCTCTCCCTGATTCCTTGCTCCTGGCCTCGACGTGTTGATTTTCCACCTTACGCTGTAGAGCCTCCAACGCTCTACAGCCACACCCTGGGGCTGACCATCTTGTGGCTACCTGGGGGTGACCCACACTTGACGTGGCACCACAGTGAGAGGGCTAGTCAGGGCTGAAGTGCACACAATGGCGGCGCATCACTGTTTCTCTTTCCTTTTTTTGTTTGCTGGTACTGAAATTTGTTTGGCTTTATGGTAAGCTTGTTGCTATGGAGATTGGAATTTGAAGCTATTTTGTATTTTGGAAACCTGAACCGGATCACTAATAGGCAGTGGACACCAACACTTTTAATGGTTTAGGGTTTTAGAGGGCAGAGTCACACATGTAAAAGCACTTACAAGAAGACAGGGAACTTCTGTTCTTTTCTTCCTTTGTTTTTCTCTCCTCTTGTCTTTATGTGAGAGCAGTCCAATCCTTTTATTTCCATATTGAAATTACCATCTAGCTCACACTACCTCATTGAAACTGACACCTGACTGGTATAAGAAAAGCAGAATAATGCACATTTTTACAGGGAGTCTTGCTTTCTGAGAACCCAAACTGCCTTTATTTTTTTATTCTGGAAATAACTGACTGTTAAGATCCATCTACCAAAATATTAAAGAGAGGCCTCAGACTGAATTAAGATGCAAGTAAGATTATACGACAAATTCTCATTACGGATTATATTTAATAGTAAACATGAAATACAGAGAGAGGTAGAAGGAAATAGAAAATCGGTGGTGGGAGACAGAGAGAGTGACAGAGACAGATTAAGTAAAAAATATGGATCTATGGATCCTCGTAGTATCCAGTTAATTGTTTTCTTCTGGTTTTCTTGGTGGTAAGCATCCCACAAAACACAGAGTTCAATGGATTAATATAAGTTTATGTCATGGGACTGCCCAGGTGCTTCTACCTGGCAGTGGGTGAGAGCAGAAGTTTGATGCTATCACTTGTAATAGACTTTGGATCAGTTGCATCGCTTTGCATCATGTGCAGTCATTTGGTGCAAGGTCTCAGCAATGAGTCACGGGGGAGAAGCGGATGTCTTTGATGGTTTTTGGCACCTTCTCAAAGTGAATGTCCTATGAGTTATGTGGCCTTCATGGGGTGGAGTGTTGCAGTCTGGGTTAACTGCTAATGAGGTCTAGGGTAAGGAAGCAAGAGAGTAATTGCAAGGTATCCACAGATGTTTAATTCTGCCACATGGCCAGATGTTCAGTTCAAGAGCCCCCCCCACATCAGGAGAGACCAGGGTTTTTCTATGGAGAGGCTGGGACTGACCCCAGGCATCGGGGCAGTCTAAAGGTCAGGGGCTAATGGGGGAAAAGGGAGGGAGTGGCCGAGTGGAACAGGAACAAGAGGAGGGGACACATGGGGTTAAACAGAATGGGGAATCTTATGAGGGAAGTTTTTTGTGTCTCCCTAACCTATGAGATGCCTCTCAGGGTCTCCACAGTGGGGTGGGATTTATAATTGAGCTGGAGTTAACTCCCTCAACTTAGAGGTTACACCTCATACCCAAAAATTCTCCTCCTCCACCCCGATCCCAGCCGGAGCTCTATTTGGCTTTCTTTGTGAGTACAGTCTTCTCCCTCAGCCTTGTTTATTTCTTCCCAGATCTGAGATAATTGGAAAATAGTGTTATATTTATGTTATACCAAGTTCCTTTAGTCGATGGTGATACATCCTGTAATAGTGACTGGTAGGTCATATCCTAAAACATTTCTTCTACAAATTAATGAATTCTGATCCTTGGATTACAAAAAATTCATTTTGGTCATCAGAGAAATATTTGTGGTGAGAAAAGGTTATCAGGGAATTTTTAAAGTAATTTTTTTAGCTGGTCTGAGCTGAGAATAATTTTAAAAGCTGAGGAATTATATTTTGTTTTCAGACATTAAAAGAAGTGTTGATAATTGGCCAGAATCAAATAGAAAAAAGTTTTTTCCTAGTCCCTGTCTAATCCTAATCAATTATAATTGTGTGCTTTACCAGGTTCTCCTAGACATGTCTAATTGTTTAGATATAACCATTCATAAGAACAAAACAAATCTGGATACTAATACTAAACACACTTAGTACAAAAATCAAAATTTTTTAAGAGTTTTCATATGTAAGGTGAAATAAAAAGGACAAGAAAATTCAGTGTAACAAGAATGGTATCTTCAATGTTTTTCTCTGTGTATTCAGAAGCAAATAAAATTCAAATGAAGCAATAATATTTAAAGGTAAAATTCAGTGGAATAGATCTGAAAAAAGGAATTTGACATTATGAAACTACTTTCAGATTAAGCTCAGAATTTGTAAAATTAACTCCAGTAACCTATTTTAGTTCAAGTAACTCTAATATTGATTCAAAAATAAGTCCCTCAGTGATAAACTCTCTAGAAGTTTATTAGAATATAACTTTTCTTCAAACAAAGAATTTTAAAAGTGTAGTTCCTTGGTCCCTCCATGTCACAAAAGAATCTTTTTCCATGTCAGCAATATCTTAAAGTTTTTTTAATTCAACCTTAATGACCAATATGGTCTTTATTTCTTCTGAAAAGCAGGCAGTTTCATTTTATGCTCTTGGAATACATTTGCTGTTGAATCTTGCCTCCTAATACTAAGGATAAAACTTAGGTTTTGTAGCATCCATGCATTTTTTTTGAAAACATTTTCGAACAGATTTATAGAAGGATAAGGTAGATAATAGATTTTAAACAATGCGGCTGAAGAACTTGTATACACATGTTCCATTGACACAGTTGTTATTAGTATGCATTTGGTGTTCTTATGGGCTTAAAGTCTTCAATTTCATTACAAAGCAGGTGTGTGGATATTGATATTTTTCATGTCGTCTCAGCAGAGGGTCCCTTTTCACTGGAGGCAAGTGCAAATCACAGTGCAGTGCTCAGTAGGAACACTAAGGAACAGAAGACTGGATATTACAGTATCCGGGGACAGTTTTCTATTGTGTAGCTAAATAAGAGATGAGAGAACTTCATAGTCAAAATTATTAAAAAAAGAAAAGAAAGTGAGTTGTTTCATTAATTGCACAATGATTTGAATGAAACTTGCACTGCATAATAGAAAAATCTTTCTCCCCCACCCCAGGCCTTATATTATTGGTTGTTTTGAAAATATTTAAGAAATATTTCTTATGGAGAGAATTTACAGATGAAAATAAAAATAACATAAATTGCAAATATTTGAATTTATTGCTATAATTATGTTCTCTTTCCCTGAGAGAGGCAAAAATTCCCAGGTTACATCTGTATTCTCCTATGATATACGCTTCTTAGAATGCAGATGTAGTCCTGAAAGACTTTATTTTCTCTGTCTGTCTCTTATTGTCCTATACAAAATTATAATAGTTCTTATATATCTTCTGTTCTTCATCTTGATTTAGTTGACTTTTGAAAAAGTACTCCCAAAGTAAAAAGACAAATCTACTTGGTTTTATTCCATAGAGTGGTAATACATTTTTAATTATTTGCGTATTATGGCATAACCTAAATTAGTCATTCCAGTCGTTAACAGTTTGACTTTTCCATTAAAAAACTTTTATTTTTAAGAAAGAGGTAGGAAAAATACCTGTACTGAATTATGCCATAAACTTTAGCAGAAAGCAGAGGCTTATTAACTACAAGTCTTTGAAACAAAATCTTGAGAGTCTAATGTTTGATACATTATTCTTCATGCTGCGCTACTGAACTAAATTAATTCACCTTAGAATGCTGATATGGGATATTCCATTAGTGGAAATATTTAAAGTAATAATATGCCTTTTTCCTTTAAGTCCAGAAAATGTTTATTCAGTTTTAAAAATAGATTTTCCACAGTCTTGCAGTGAAATGTAGCCAGTTGGTGTGAGGTTTATTTGTAATGGTAACCCTATAAAGTTTCCACATCTTTCATCAATTTCAGCTTTGGCTTTATGACAAATAGTTTGGTTTACAAAAAAATAGCAGCTTGGTTTATTCAAACATTCACAGGGATAATAAAATAGATGTTTATAGTGTCTCCATTTAATAGTGTAACACTTTCTATTATGTCTTTTTCCAGGGTTCATTTTGTGAGCACTTACTCACATGCTACACTTTACCCCTTTCAATACCTTGAACTCTTAATTCTTGGTATGAAGGGAAAGCACACATCATTTCATATCTAAATAAGCAAGACGTTCTTTGTTATACTGAAGTTATTCCTGAGGTCTATGAGAAAATCTGAAAACAGAATTCTAATGATATGGTTGCAAATACTTAGATGCAACTACTTCATGGTAGATATGGTAACATAAGGTCATAACATGTGCCAAGGCTTTAAGACAATTAGCTGCATGACAGTTTTGTAGTGTCTATGCTATTTGCTGACTTTACTATCAATTTTGGATGGAATTGATTTAGTTTAGTTCTGGTCTACCTGTGCTCCTGAGCTAATGGTTTGATTGTATGTCAGGAGAAGACCATCGTAGTCACTCAACCATGACATAACTTAGTCTTCCTTAGAAGCACAACAGTGTTACAATAAAATCTCAGTGACAATCAAGGTGTCTCTGGAAAGGCTAAAAATACTACTTTCGCACTTTGTTGAAAAAAAGGTCAAAATAGTCGTCTGCTTCTATATATTTTTAATGGGAGAATAGGCAACATAACATTTACCACTCAAATGTGTTATCAAACTAGGCATGCCATTCATAAAGCATCATCTGTGTAATCCTTTATGGCTCTGCAAGCATATGCAGTAGTTAGTTCAGTCAGAGCTGTACCCTGCAGTATTCTGTTCTGTTTGTACTACAGTTTGTTGTACTGTTTCCTGATTACTGATTATTAAGTTGCGTGGAAAAAAAAAAAGAGGGAAAATGATTTCACCATTTGTACTTATCTTAATCAACCAAATAAGAATTCTTTAAATGGAGGAATATGTGGATTTAAGTAAATACAAACCCAATAGTTAATTAGTACATGGGGTGAAATTAAGAATGATGATCTGACAAAACAGTAATTAAAAAAAGAAAGAAAAGGAGGATGCTATTAAAACTAACTAGTATAATGCTGCTGCATATAATTCAAAGGCATAATTAATTTGTTGTTTCTTAATTGATAACTTAATGGCAATTTTCATTTGATTAGTCTATTTTAAGCACATTTAAGACATATTTAAGCTCTCCAATTGGAAGTAATTGATATTGAAATAGTGCTATTTAACCTCTCTACTTTGATATTAAATTTCAAGGTTCCCAAAGAGATAGCAGAAAATCAACTTTCCAATAAAACAATTTCACTGTTTTTTTGGTAGTTTGTGATAGTTTGCAAATATTGAATCCAAATTGCTTTCCTAATTAAAGCAAATAAAATAAAAAAATTTGGCGTAGTCTTGTTGCGAGCAGTTGCCAAACCGTTAAGCTGAACATATGTTGAATATTTTATTTTAAAGTGATTTATGGGAAAAATTACCAATGACGACAGACAATATTTTGCTTAAGTTTACTTTCTTAAATGTCAGTAGTTTTAATGATTCAATATCATTATGTATTCAAATACCAAGAACATATATGGATTCAAGCTCTACAAACCCCTTAAATTTTATATTATATAAGGCTCTCAGTTTATAAAATTTGTTCCAAATGTTCTTGTCCATTTCCTGCAAGTATCTAGTAACTCATGTTGAAAATGTTAAGTAGGATAATAATTTCACCTTTGTTTTCCTTCTCTTTTTTTAATCTAGGGAGGAAAATTTTATCTTCCTCATTCTTACCTTAAGACAATACATGTTCCAACAGGAAGTATTATTTTGGTTGTTTAGAGAACATGTCTGGTCAAGAAGAAAAATATCAAACAGTAAAACAAAACCACTACTGAAAGCAAAAACAATAAAAATAGACAAGAGTTTGCCAAGGACCCATATTATCTGTCAGTTGATAAGGAAAATAGGTAAAAGACGTAAACATAAAACATTTATCTTACTGGGAATTACTTTGAGAGGTAAGGCACTAGCATTGGGTCATTAGCAATGTCTGTGTTTCTGTCTCCCTAATTAAGCACATTCCAGGAGCATAGAAATAATTAAAAAAAACAAAACAAACCAGAAAAACTAAAAAACCAAAAAAACCCAAACCAAACCAAACCAAACCAAAAAACAAACAAACAATCCCCCCTAAAAAACAGTCATTCTCCCTTACTGTTTCATATCCAATTAATAAAGATAACAAAAAATGAGTTTTCTTTCCTTAACTCAATGTGTGACACTATAGTGGTGGAATATTCACAAGTGAACGGTGTTCTTCTGAACCAGAAGAAACTTTGAGACTTGTCTTTGCTCAAGTTGCAGTATAAGTATACACCAAATATTGCATAATATATCTTGTATTAAGGCTGAGTGATGAGACTGCCACACAATGCTCAGGACACGGTTTCACAGAGTGTATATGTGAATGCTTGTAACTTACACCCCAACACTGCAGAGAAAGAGGGCCCAAGCATTTCTATCAGATAACTTTCCTGATCTTAAAGTACTTTTTCCCTAAAAGGATTCAACTTTGGTATGTTGAGGTGGTTTTGGTCATCAATTTGAGATTTCGCCAATTTTGCCTCCCATGCAAAACCAGGACATTTACAGGAGGCAACTTGGTGCAAGAATGAAATTAAAATTTGATCATCAAGGTCATGAAGGATGACAGCCTTCTGTAAATTAAAACTTCTGCTTCTTCAGCTTTTGCACTTTATATCATCCATGACTTTGACTTATTCCACCCCCATGTAAGACCCTGAGTATACCTTAGTTTCCTAACTCAGATATTCAGCAAGCTTAAGGAACCTGAGATGATAGTATAATTTTGTTAAATGTGATAGTGACCAAGTTAAAAAAAACTACAGCTGCTTCACTCCTGCTAAGTAAGAAGCACTGACAAATTTACTGTTCTTTATGGGAAAAGAACAAATGAACATACAGTGAATATATTGAATATATGGACTAATTATAGTCTATATCAGTGTGGGAAAAAATAGAAACAATAGAAATATCTTCTGTTTCTCAGTAGATACGAAGCAGGAATAAAGAATAACTGTAGATTCAACTTACGTTGGATATTTAGCTGTAGGTGTGGTAGTGTTACAGTTTTATCTTTTGTGTTATTAACCATGTCAGCCTTGTTCTCTGCTTTCTTAATTTCTTTTTAAAATTTAGTCTGAGCTTTTTAATACCGACCACTGAGCCTGACCAGGAAAAACCCAAACAAACAAGCAAAAAACCAAACTCCTTTCCCACAAAACAACCAGGAAGCATCACTAGGTGAAGAATAACAGAATGTCTAAAGAATGTTGCACATGATTAGGTAAGCCATACATTTCAAAGACCTAACATATTTGAAAACTTGTCCTGTCTTCATTTTTTATCAGGCCTCTCTATATTTCTGAGATTAAGATAAATAATTAATATCATATTTATATTCAGTTGTTACAATAATTTTTCTATTTGATTTTTAAATTAGACAAATTCAAGAAGTTCAAAGTCAAAATAATGTTCAGAAGTCAGCATTAATATATTTCTAGGGTTTGTAATATACACTAGAGGTGTGACAAATTCGAAAAAAAAAAGGTAAACCTTCATAGTAATCTTAACATCCCATTATTTAGTAATTGCTCAAGCCTGAAACTTTGATGGAGACCGCTTTTCTTACAGGGATTGGGTGTTTCAGAGAGATGGAAAAGAGAGGTATATACTACTGAGTGAAACTTGCTTGGATCCACTGAACCTAAAATATAATTTCTCATCACTTTTGACAATACTGGTCAAAAATTTTACAGATTTCATGTCAAAATGCTATGATGTGAAATGGCCAATAACTTAAAGTAAAACATCGAAGTTTTAGGATCTGGAAAAATCTTTCTTTGTCAAATCTTAGTGTTGCAACTCTATGTTATACAGGTTGCTGTGTAGATAAATAAAAGACTATATAATTGCTTAACAGACTCAGGCAAGTTCTTAAATAATTGCACAGGATCATCACTACCATACAAAAGTCCTTCGTCATTTGCCAAGCATTGCTAGAAAGCCTAAGAACGTTATTTCCCTTCTATTTAATTTTGTATTTCAAAGTGCCTGTGTGACAAAATTTAGTAAAAAACAAACATCTCAGGACAACTCCATCATTACTTTGTAAGCATCTCAAGGTAATAATATATGCAAATTGCTAGGTAGGTATACACATATTCTAATACATGTACAAGAAACGGATTTACATGCACAGTGGGATTCCATCTTTTGAAAACATGTGTTTAATTTCAATAGGGTAAAATGCCTTTAGCAAAGTGGATGGTGGATTCTAGCTCTCTGGTGTCACATTGTACAACACAGGATAAGCAAACAGTAAGACAGGCAGACAAGTCATTTTTGTGTGTCTCATTCTTTAAATACCACAATAATCTATTAGAATGTGGAGATCCTTATCAATGAAACCATAATTCTGATTTTTTTTTATAAGCTTGGAGATCACAAATTAAGCTCCACAAGAGGTCAGTGATTATTTAAAGGAAATTTATCTAAACAGTTATACCTCTCATTTCCTCTATTAAATATTTTGAAGAGAAAAGCTCACAAAGTCTATAAAAAGCAGATGTTTTATGTTTAACAAATCAGCCTCCAAATTCTCCATAGGTTGGAATCAAACACTTGTTGACATTACTGAGAAGAAACATGCTGATCTGTTCCATTTGTCACTGCAGTTTCTCCAAACTGAAAAAAGGTCTGCACTGTAAATGAATCAATGTCTACTGAATGATTTTTTCCTCTAGTACAGTTCTATCAGAAAATGTCCTTTCTTTGATGATAAATTAATTATCTTTAATAATACTCTTTAAACCCCAGGGGCATCAAAATGGCAGAAAAAGTAAGGGAATGATTCTGTGAGTTTCTAAGTTGCTGGGTACCCAAATACCTGGAAATGAACTGGATTGTAAATCATCCTTCTAGATACTGTCAGAATAATGCATTTTTATGAATGTAATCATGTTTGTAAAACAAAAAGTTTAAGAAAGACATGCTACAGACTATACCATTTTAATGACTAGAAAACCACAGGAAAATAATAGTGGAATACTCTGCTGCAAACCAGGTCTAAATCTCTCAGAAACAATAGTAATTTGAATATTTTAGTCAGTTCGTATTGCCCTGACAGAGAGACAGGGTACTTTGTACATGTGATTATGTCTGTGCTATACTGTGGATTAGTTCAGCAGTTTCATTTTTTATGTATTCAGCAAAACAAAAATAACAAAAGACTAGGTATGTATCCCCTTACAACCTGAGTGATTTCTCACAAGCAGTATAACCACCGGGCATTGAGTCTTAGTGACTTCCTCTTTTGGTATTGCATTTTTGCTAGTTTTGAATTGAGCTCCATCAAATTAACATAATACCATTGACATTCAGTCCTGAACTTTGAAGGTGGATCTGTGATGATTATTTCCTAAACATGATGTGCTTCTCAGCCTTTAATGAAGAACATATTGCATACTTATATTTGCTCTGGTTTATAGGTATACAAATATCTATATTTGTCTATCTATACAAGCCAAGCCTCACATCCAAGACTAAGTCTGGCTAATTATAGGGTTTATTGCAGAGCAGAAGATGCCATAAAGAGCAAACAATAATACACACAAAAACCACATATAGCTGTTTTAGTGTCAATTGTTTACAGTTGCTGAGAAAGGTATTTAAAAATTGTACTACTCTGCTCTAACAGTGACAGTAAAAAGACCTTCATCAGCAGTAATGTGTGAACATGAGATGAATTCTATGAATTATGTTTAGTGCTTAAAACACCTATGTAAACAATTTTTTTGTTTATCTGTTACAATATCTTGTCTGAGAAGAGCATTTTGTACAGAAATGAGTCTTATCCTAAGGGTGAAAGCAGATATACTATATTTATCTTTTTTTATTAACTCTTTCTAGTAACATCTCAATAACCTGTTGTTTTCCATTACAAGATTTTGGATCATATTTATGGTTATAAAATATTTTCTCTAATGGAAAATTAAAAGACTTTGTCATTAATGAATATAGATTTCCAGCGTGCTATTAGCAGAGTCAGAAAGAAGACTTAAGTTTTAAGGTATTGAATAATTCATTTCCTTTGGACTTCTTGAGCTGCTGTGGATAAATATTTTTGAAAATATGGATGGCAAAGATGAAGTATAGATATTATAATAATCACTGCTTCTCCTAATGTGTCCTTTTGCTCCAAGTTGTATTTAATTTCAGAGGTTTTGTTTCCGTACAACTTTCATCCTAGGTCCTTTCGGAGGTCCATGATGAAAAATCAGTTTCTACAGATCATAAGTTCATTTTACTATAGGTCAGTGTATATTTTCTTTTTCTCTAAGGATAGTTAGGAGACCAGTGGTCTGTTTCTCTATATTGATTTAAGAACTGTCAATTGTATCAGCTGACTCAACCTGGTCTCTGCAACTTTGCAGTTTGTCCCAGTATCTGTTTTAAATTAAGTGATTCTGATCCATCATCTCAGTAAGAAAAACACTTAGACACCATAAAGTAAAATGTAAAATGGTGTTCAACTGGTTTGACAATATAAAGTACTGTTTACTGAGCTAACACTAGGATAAAAGAATAGCACAGATAAACTTAATGTCCCTTTAGTTGCTGGGAGTTCTGGCTACAGAAACATTGAACTGGATAATGCAGATAAATGGGAAAATTCTTGCTGTTCCTGTCAGGTAAAGAATAGTTTTACCAGGTCTAACATTCCCTTGATACATAAGTTATCACTTAAGCAAGTCAAGAAGGCTAAATCTGCAGCGTTTTCTTGTGATCACCATTGTTATTCTTAATTCCACTAGCATAGCTCTGGTCTAGTATTTTTGAAACACTAGCTTTTTTGAAATCTTTCCATCATACTTGATGCCATATGCAATATGATTGTTCAACGATTAGGAAAGAAAGTTCAAGTAAGCAGGCCTCAGTTTGCATATAAAAGCAAATTTGGTAATACAAGAAGATGTCTGTTTTGAAGTTTCGATTCTGTCTGGCTTTTTTTCCCACTCTTTCTGTTCTAGGCAAAATAATGCTGTTCACTTGAACTTGTTACTAAAAATACCTAAATAAAGATGACATAGTTTTTAAGGAATATGTGCACACATACCAAATAATCATTGCCAGTGCTAGCATTTTGTGCTGGTGTTATTTTTTTTTTTTATTCTAATATAGATCAGAAGTTTTCTGGACCTGTGTAGAGCCCTAGAATTTTAAGAAAATCCAGAGACAAATTTTCATATGTCACAGTTTTCTGTTAAATACAGTAGTAAATTAGGTGTGTGGTCATGTTCATGTGAGCTGGAGCATTCAGGACCACAGCCATACTCATTACAGCATTTCTTTCCAAATCACAACCAGTTGCCCAGAAGAAAAAACTTTCACTTGAATCAGCACAAACACTTCAAGGGAGACAGCATCTTCCTTCTGCTTTTTTAAGGACAGTAACTTTTTATATTCATATTATAGTCATGTTTATATTTTTAAGGACAGTAACTTTTTATATTTTTAGAGGTATTTTGTGTACCTCTCCTTATTACAGGCTTTCCATCTAAAAGAAAATTTAAATCCATTTCTCATCTTTCTTCCAGCCTATGAGAATTTTGAATCTGCCAAGTAATAGTCTGGTCTCTGACTTGAAACCCAACACCTATGCCTGATTATCTTCCAGAGCAAAGGCCCTCATTCTCCTGGGCCTTAAAGGACCGGTTCTCAGCCCTGATACACAAACGTTACTCTCTCTCAGTTTATTTCCACAAGTTTTGAGTAGTAAAAAGTTTATGGCATGCTGTTGAGTAACAATGATCCATTTCACAGTATGTAGCTTAATTTTCTATTTTTTTTCCCCTAAACTTTCCTGAACATGTAAACAGCAAAATATAGATGTTCTATGAACTCACCACAACTGTCTGCTAGTTTATTCAATATTTTCTGTCTGAATTCTTATATTGCCACAAACAAACATAGTCTCAGTAGACTGTGGAGTTCTTGCCAGGCAGCTGTCCTGTCACTTTTCACTACCTTTCCAGGTTTTATCAGTTTTTTACTGTCAAAAATATATTTGGGATAGGTGTCAGAATTTCAAGGTGTCAGAACATATATTTTAAAAAAAATAGAAAATCTAATTCAATCATCTTAGTGATCACTTATTTTTTAGCCAAAAATTGAGATATCTTTGTGTGATTAACTTTGGTCCAGTTTTTGTAGAAGTTTTTTTTTTTTTTTGCAATGTCTTTGGACAAGGTTTTCAGCCTGCTAGTGCCTCAACATGGTATAACAGAAGAAAAGCATAGGAAAAAATTTTGATGTGCCTTCTCATTTTTATTTAAGTCTTCATTAATACGCGCTTTTGAACTTCATGTGTATTGTATGACAGGTGAGTAATAGAAAAATACATTTCTTTAAACTCATGATCTATTTAATCCCATAAACAAAGTCAACCATGGAGGAAAAATACTTGATTTTAGGAAAATTTATATACTTGTGGCAGATTTAATCAGTATTTCTGGCTAATTAAAAATATAATCAAGATTCTGTAAATGTCTCTTTCTTTGAATGTTTAGACTAAAAATCTTTTTTTAGAAATATCAATTTCATTTTTAAATAATGGAAGAATAACACCAAAGAAGAAGGTGGGTGGAAGAAATAATTTTCTCTTGACCCCTATTAGAACTGGGAGCTGAATTTTTCTGGACCTTTCCTTCTATTTTGCACTGTTTCAGAACTTGATTATCATTTTGGTTTGTCTGCTTTCCATCATTACATTGGAGGACTATAAATAGTGCAACTTTATAAACTGCCTTATCCTTGGATTAATGGTACAGGTGTGAGCTTAGTAGACATTAAAATTACAGTTGTTCATTATAGGAGGAGATGCATGCACAGAATTTATCTTTCTTCATATGGTAGGAAATAAAGTTTCATAGGCTTTTAGTGGGAGTCCTGCCATCTGATAAAGACATTTCTCATTCCTGTCTGCACTTGAGGCTGCCAGAGAAAGATCTCCTTGCCAGGACAAGTCAGTGACACTGTGTAGCTCTGATATTTTTTTTAATATCATTGGCAGTTTTACCTCAGCAACACAAATGAGGTTTTCTCAAGATCTGTATTTATTGTTGTTTTCTATAGGAAATTGACTACAAACAAAGGAATAAAAGAATCAAAATTCAACTCTTACTACCACATAATATAGCAACTGCATTTTGCAGTAAACCATTTTTGAGTACCACTGAAATGGACCTAGTCTTATAGGTCTGGGAATAGAAACTACAAAAGTTTTGCAGCTGCAGGATGGGACCTCAAAGAATATGTAATAAATGCACAGACATGCTCATCCCTTATTTATCGATGGATTTTAAGAATCTGTCAGAATACTCTCTCCTCCCATCACAACAAGATTTTTTTATTTGATCAGTCTCCCTCTGGGAATGAATATTACAGAATATTTTCAAAATTATTTTAAAATAAATTAAATGCCAGAAACCACATAATATCTTTCATAAGTTGTACCGTCTAAAATCATAATGCTGATTTACTGCTGTGAGCTACTATTTAAAGCATGAATGAGAATTATTAAACTCTCATTTCAGAAGGGATTTTTATATTATTAACAGATACATTCTGACCAAGGAACCTCACTCTATCATGAAACATGAATCTTATTTCATAATGTGTTTTTTAATTATGTATCTATTGGGGATTCAAAGGTGGGTCTGCTGTAGGTTGAGACTTTAATTTTTGACTTGTGTTGTCATCAGCCCCACACTTGGTTCTGGACACTTTGTCTTCAATGACCCAGCTATAATTATTACTACCCTTTATCTTGTGTCAATAGAGAACAGTCTGCTTCCCTGAGTGTACATAATCTCTTTCTTCTCCTATCTCTTTTGCTTCAATAAAAATACATTTTTCAAAAATGGGAGGACACTCTTTTTTCCTGCCTCATTTTTCAACAGCAGAATCATGACATTTCAATTTTTCAAGTAAACAAAAAGTCCTATTTTTCATACTGACAGCAAAGAGCAGTGATGTATGAACCTGCAAGTCGTATAATGACTTATCCATGATAATGCTTGAAAGAGCCCTCACATAATTTTAAAGAAAGTCAAAATAATTTCTTTTGGCAATGCACAGAAATCCTCATTTTTCTAGCTGTAATATGCTTGGTTTCAATTTTTGTGATGTGGATCCATCCTTACAGATTAGAATTGTTTTGCAAAATCAGTGACAAGTTTCACAATAAATGAAGTAGTTTTAAAATATCAACAGCAGTATACTCTTCATTTTTGTTTGGGTAATTATTTCATCCTAAAGTAGGTCTTTTTACTGCAAGTTGCATATTTTGAGATAACTTTACAGAGCTGACTAGTTTGTTTATCAAGCCTAAGTTGTGATTCATATTATTAAGAAATATTCTCACCTTTATGGTGCATACAGTTGAAAAACTTCATGGTATCTGCCTCAAAATTCAGGACAAAATGACCCAGTCATATAAGAAACTTGAGTAATTAGATAATGTTCCTCTTATTTAAAAGTTTATTATTTAAACACTTCACTCTCTTTATCTCTCTTAATGCCTCTCAAGAGAACAAGAAGGGGTAAAAATGAAACATTGATTAAATAAACATAAAAAAAAAAGCTGAAAAGTGCTGGCAGAAAATTTCTGTGGTACATCAAAGTTCAGTTTGTCTACCTGTATCAGTGTTGGCCTATCCATGGTCTTAGGTATTGGTGGCCACACTTTCAGTTCAGTCCATGTTGTCATGAATTGGAATTTGATGTTTTTAACAAATTTACTCCAGGACATGAATATCAGAATGTTTCAACTTTCACAAGGAAAGCAAAGCCTTCACCTGGAATAAAAGACTGTAGATTTACCCATGGTCTGAATTAAACTTCTTTTATGGCCATACAATCATCTTCAATCTGTCTAATTACTAGAAATGAAATAGGTATTTCTAAACGTCAGAGGCTGAAATGGTTCATGCCTTAAACATGGTTATAAAATAATTTTGCCCATTATAGCAAAAACTGTATAAAAAAGCTACAAGCACAGAAGCCCACCCCTCCTTGAAGATGCCCAACTGGAACTTTGGACTGTGAGCAAAGCTACCTAGGTAAGATAAAGGCGACACTATTGTTAGATCATCTCAGGTCTAGGGAGAATCAAACAAGGCTAAGGGTAAGGAATGCATCCACAAGAAAGTCAAGCATGGGAGAAAATAATCCCTGGCTGTGTTTGGGGCGGGGAACATTACAGCCCACAGAGGGTTTACACAGTCTCCTCCTGAAATGAGGTGGGAAGGAGGAGGTTTCAGGTGCGTGGTGGTACCTGGTCAGAGGTACTGAACACCCATCCTCCCTTACACAAACCAGCCCAGCTGTGAAGCCCCAGCCCCAAGGAGGCCACATCCATGGGACATTCATGTGGGTGGCAGCTCAAGGGGTGTCATAATCCATCAAAGACACTTGCAATGTTCCCCAGACTCATTCCTGAGGCCTTGCACCACAGGACAGCATGTGATACAAAGTGATGCAACAGATCCAGAGTCCGCTGTAAGAGACTCTGTCGAACTGCACCAACCAGCTCTGGAGGAGGTACCTGGGCATTCCCACCTGTCCTGAATGTATATTAATCCATTGGATTCTATGCTTTTGGGAGGACCCTTAGCACCAAGAAGAGCAGGATCATTGGGACACTGGTGGGATCCATGGAATGGTGATATCATCTCTCTTTCTGTCCCCCCACCTCTTTTCTATTTCTTTCTCTTCTTATTTCTCTCTTTTCCTCTCTCTCTCTATCTCTCTCTCTCTATCTATCTCTCCCTCTCCCATATTTATATCAAATAAAACCCATACTATTGACTTTGGCACATGGTCTCATTTGAGCCTTAATTTGGGCAGAGGCATTTCTAATAATTTAATAACTGGACTGTAACACTAAGATATGTAGGTAATATGTCCAGTCTTTAATGTGCAGTATGTTGAGCACTTCTGCTGAATACCATGAATGGGTAGACTGTTCTTTTCACACTCTTGTAAGAGAGAAAGTGAGCAAGTCAGTCAATATAACTACTTGGTCAGGTGGTGTTTTGAGAGGCAAGGCAAGCCTTTAAGCACCTCATTTCTCAAGAGTGGATGCTAGCTGATGGGCAGGGAAATTCAAGATCACTGACCAGCTATTCATTCCTGAATCCCATGTGAACATGTATATGCCCTCATGTAATATGAAACTAAGCTTAAAAAAATCAGTTCCATAACCATAGAGGTGATTTTGAGACAGGTATCTTGCAGTCAGTTCCTTCCTTAGTCTCATTATTAGTCTCCTAAGTCTCATTATTAAAGGGAAAATAAGAGACAGAGAATAAAGTTTAAATTTCCTTTATACACTAGTGTTTTCTGAAAAAAAAAAAGAAGGAAAAGAATTCCACAGTTGAACTGATCAGCCTTGCGCAAATGTCTGAGGGCTGAAACTGAAAAACGGAAGTGGACTGGAAACGTACACAGAATTCACACTATTCTTAACCAACTAGAAAAATATATGTTAAGGATTGCCACAAGGTCTGATTAAAATTGTCTTATTGGAGTAATTATTAGTTGTTAAAGTCACATAGAATATGGGGAGTAAGGAGGATATTGAAGCTCCTACTCAAGATTTAGCTAGGTCTGTGGAACCCTGATTCTTGCTTGCCTTTGATTGTGGAATACTTTGTATGCTTGCTTGATAATGGAGATGTGGAATGGTTTATTGCCAGCAAATGTCCTGCCTCAGCTTTGAGGGGGTCATTTGATATTAGAGATTTAAAAAGGCATTATATAGATGACTTAAAATTTTGTGCAGAGAGGAAGACAGGGAAGAGAGAGGCAGAATGAATAATACCCTGACTCTCAAAATGTCCAAATAAACAGAAAAATAGTTCAGAAATTATTGCTGGGAATTATTACACAGGCAGAAACTAAGATTTCTGAGGCAGATGGACCTACATAGTCCTATGTCAATGCAGCTGTCATCCATGTTCCTTCTGTATGAAAGCTGTGTCACCTGAGAAAGAAAAATTCATGTCATGGCAATTTCGAGGTTGTCTTGGTAAAGAAGGATTGCACTTGTCTGAACTAATACAAGTGAGTGGTACGTCTGCATTACAGCTTAAACTATGTGGTACCTGGAGAGCAACCAAAAGCCAAGAGTCCTCAGTTATTCAAAAAGAAAAACCTCTTCACACTTAACGCTGGTTTTCATAAATATGTGGACAATTTGCTATGATTTTGTTAATAGCTGTTCAGATAAGTGTGTTACACAAAAAATTAAAGGAAGCAGTACTCATACAAGTATTTATAAAATGGCAGGTACTAGTAGGGAGATAAAAAAACTCCCATCTGAAATAATGATTATAGAACTGCAGGAAAACGATCACGCATTTTTAGGGAGACTTTTTTTCAGTACATATGAGCATCTCTTTCATTCTGTATATAAATAGTCCAAATGACTAGTAACTTTGCTATTATTTTATAGCCAAAAGAAAATCTTAGAGACAGTTCGTTTCTGGGGTGGGGTTTGGTAGCCAAGACTTCAACCAACAAAGGGAAGAGAATCTGGGAAGGGAAGGGAACTGGTAACTCTACAATAACATCCATGGAGAGGCAGGAGCTGAAAGCCAGCTGTTTACTGGCTTCCAGTTATGGCAAGTTCATCAGCCAAATACATCATTTCCCTATATAAAGAGTTGGAATTTTGGTCAAGGAAAGCCATTCCCTAAAAATCCTGATAACTCTGTTGGAGTTGTATTCATTTTGCCATGGACCCTGGAGAATCTAGGCAGGGTAGCAGAGACTAGGTGGTTTGTGGTAGCATTTTTCTTTTTTTTTTTAAAGATCTGCACCATAATATCGATTGGAAATTTTATTTATTTATTATTGGAAATATCAGATAATCTGTAGAAATAATTTTGATGTAGCTAAAAGAAATGTATGCAACCCTGTGTTTCTTTTTTAAACTTTAGAATATATGCAGAAAAAGGACAGTTTCATAGATTCATATGAAGGAAGCATGCTGCATATGATTGAAGTAGTGCAGTAATGTTTTTTGAGTGGAATGACGAGAATCAATAGAAAAGACTATGAATAGAAATTATCCTTTTTAAAATCAGATTCTTATAATTAAGTAGGGACATTTACATAGGATTTATCTGCATTTGTAGCCTTTAGTCACTGTATAAAGATAAGGACCTTTATAAACCCCATTGCTATTGCTAGCACCAAAGAACAGCAACTTTTTATTGAGTTAGGAATGAAAAAGCTTTTTAGAGAGGCAAACCACTTCCCACTTCCCCCCACCCCCCCAAAAAAGGAAAGATAACCAACCAATAAGTAAAAAAAAAAAAAAAAGCCAAGGCAAACAAGCAAAATCAAACCAAACCCATTAGCACTGCATTTATTAGATGTCTAATTACACACAGCTTTTACTCAAAAAGCAGAAAAACTCTACATGGCCTCTTCTTTCTCTGGTGGTCCTACACAAGCCCTTTCTTTATTCCTGCCATTTTTAATGCAAAATCCAAAAACGTTTTGGATATATCTTGTCCTACATTGTACATTGTATACTTACACTCCAGTGTTAAGCTAATGTGACACACATAATGTTCTGAGTAATAGATTTAAAAGCTCAGAGAACTCTCTAGTATGAATAGAGAAAATAGTTTAAGTATAATTAAAACCACTATGTGCAAGGCATAACTATTTCTATTATCACTATCAAAAGCAAAGAGCAAAATTACAAACATGTGATCCTGAGTAGACCAGAATAGAATAGAATAGACTAGAATAGATTGGAACAGAAAGAGTCAATGCATTGTTCTTATAACAACTACTTTTCCTCATGGTGTGTCTTTTATTATAACATATTCCAAGTATGGGTGCCTTTTATTATAACATATTCCAAGTATGGGTGCCTGATACCAAAGCAAAAAGAAGTAAAGTACCATTATTTATATGATGTCTGTTGGGGTCTTTTCTTTCTGGTGGTTGTTGTTGACCCCCACACACTGCTGGGAACCTACCCCCTGGGCCTTTAAAGGAGGTTCCCTCCCGTGAGTTCTTTGCCAGAGATGAAAAATGAGCAGGACTCACTGTTTCTTGGTCTTCANCAAAACTTTATGACTAACCCACATAATGAAAAAAATGTATTAGCTGGGACTTCAGTTCTAAGTTCATCTAGAATAACATATCTTAATACAGTTAGCAAAATTAAATGATACAGGGTGCATCGGATGGAAATGACAATTCCTTCCTAAAGTAATAACTTCAGTGTGTTCTTTTGAAGCACTGAAAATGTACACTTTCTTTTCACATCCCATTCCATTTTTGTACTCTTAATTTTATTTTCTTTATTTTTTTATAAGAAGGAAAAGATTGCTTCCCATAACTAATCTGGCCTTGAAAGTGACCCGTGGGGTAAAGTTCCTTGTCAAATCCTTGTGCTCAGATTTTGTGGATGAATCTGAAACACAGGAAGAAACAAGAGACTTACCTCAGGGCTTCAGCAATTCTTTTTCTTTCTTTATCCTGATAGTCTGAAGAACAGAAACCACCACACATTAGGTCTGGGGGAAGGTGAAGAAAAAGAGATAGTTTCCCTACACTGTCCTTAATGTTTGCTATCTCATTAGAGACACTTTAAATGGGTGACTGTCCCTATTACATAAGGGAAGCAAATCATCATCCATCAAATGCAAAGTCAGATTACATTCCTAACTGTTACCAGGAGAACCTGCTACCACTACTTATATCTTTTCCTCTATCTATCAATGAAGGTGTCACTTGAGAAAGAAAGCAACATAAATACTCAATTCTGACATTAATGAAGAATGCAGTGATTACACTCCAAAAAGAAAAATGAAGAGGATGAGATCACAGCACACTGTTCTACCACTATGTGATAAAAAACATCAATAACTTACGTGGTAGATAAATCATGATTACAGCAAAGAGGAATGAGAATAAATTTTTAGGCTGCTGCCACCCTTAGGTTACAGAAAAATTAACTACCTTTTAAAGTGTGAATTTCTGATCAAGGCTTTTCTGATACAGGTTATATAGGAGATGAAAAATTTTATATTACCTGTGAAAGAAAGTCAGGAAGAGAAGAAAAAGAAAACATATTGCTATGCTGAAACCCTATTAGACAATCAGATGGTTACGTCTATATTTATAACATAATTTTTTATGAGAAGAATTTACACACATCTGGACTAAACCTGGATTCAGTGCAGCCTCAGGTCAGAGAAACAGAAGACATGTTGGACTTCAGCAGTAACAACATCTCACCCCTGTTCTACCACTAACAGAAAACAACACCTCTGGAAACTGGTTCATGAATTAAATATAATGGAATTTTGTTTGTTCTTTTCTTGCTTGAGTTGCCACCAAGTGAGTCCATGTAAAAACAAACAAACTTTTTAATATGTTTATGACAATAAGATCTAACAACAACTGAAAGAGGATTTTAATTTCAAAATGCAGATGCATTTGGAGACAAAAAATTTAGGTTTTATGGTGCAATGCACACTGACAATCAGATGGTTAAGGATGATATAATAAAATCTAGAATAAAAAGAGGGAAAACCAAAGAACAAAGGTAAAAGTTGAAACACAAGAGTCTACCTACTGACATATGGTAAGCTTACATAATGTAGAGATTATGGAATTTACATCTGTAAATTATCCCCACTGTACAATGCTATCAAAAGAGGATATAAATCAAACAATACTTAATTTTCTTTTCAAATACTATAAAATATTAAAACTGTGAAGAATAGTTAAAAATAAAAAATCCTCTTTATTGTGGAATAAATACACATTAGAAACTAGACTATTAGAAAAATAGTTTGAAAATCAAGAGCCTATCCAAACATATCCTTAATGTATTCAATTTGTTTCATCTTCATCTAAAACTGGCCTGAAGTACATTGTGCAAATCGTGCAATGTTAAAATGGCCCATCTGTATCTTTACAATATCCTTCATTCTAATTTCTCTAGAACAGTACAGAAGGGAGAATAAAGGGATATACTAGACAAAATAATGCTGTGTTCAACGAGAGGCAAATTCTTAAAAAACAGACAAGCATATTGCTTCAATGTTCCTTTAAAATTTCAAATGAGTTTCAGCTAACGCCATAAAGAATGAAACAAAAGTGATAAAGCATTACTTAGGATCTTAGAATCACCCTCAGAAATTAGGACATCATGAAGTCACTGTGATATCAACAGTTTGTGACCTCTTTGTTTTATTATGGTTTGTCCTGGACTCATGCTGAAGAACAGGGCTCTCACATTAGCCTTGTCAGAATAGTGGTCTCTCCAGGTCTGTTAGCCCTGCTTTTGGGCTAGAAGTATTTCTGCAATGTGCTGATGATATTACCAGAAGTTTCTCTCTGTTTTAGCTGAAGTAGTAGATTTTAATATTATTTGAATTTCTAAATGGTATTTTGATGAGTGCTTATTCACTGATCAAAAAAAAAAAAATCAACAAACTGACAACCATTTTGAAATAGAGCAAGATTTTTTTTTTTGGTTGGAAATTGCCCAGTTCAAATGTTAAGTGCTTCCAGGTACTCAATGCGACATCCATCCTGATCTTCATTATTTTCAGTGATCTGTCATTTACAACTTCTCTGCACAGTGTGTACCAGCGTGTCACTGTTCTCATGTTAAAAAATATTCTTTTTTATGTCCAATGTAAATATACCCTAATACAGTTTAAACCATGCCCCCTTATCTTGTCACTGGACTCCTTGCTAAATGCCCTTATAATGCTGCCTTATAATGTTTACTTTATATATAAACATAAATTGATATAAACTGAATACTATGTTCTATATTAATTAACTTAGCATTCACAGTCCTTTAAAATTTTCCTTTTTTTTAGTGCTTGTTCTGTTTTTCCATTTAAACAATCTGACCAACTTCCTAAAACTTTGAACTGCTTTTTATTATTTTATTTTTTATTTACTGATGGCTGAAACAGTTTTCCTACTCCCACAATGATCATATTTATTTTTCATGTGATGAAGTACTTGTGTCTGTTCTTTTTGATTTTTTTAACCACTTTCAATCTTAGAGAAAGGTTTTCCTAAGTCTCCTCTAATTTTATTGGGTGAAAAATGCTTCAGACCTTCCTTTTTCTGTCTGAAAGTTCATTCACTTAAAGCCTCCACTGAGATGAAATCTGAAGAGGAACAGGAGACCTTGGGTAAGGTGACATGACAACTTCAAAAAGCAGGACAATTTCATGTTTTTATTGCTTTCTAGGAATGTTTTTTTCAGCTGAGTTTTCAATGCCTCAACTGACACCAGCCCTGGGGTGTGCCAGCAAATTTTTTTTTAAATCTATTTCAATAGTGTAATTGGCAGACAGATATGGTTGGTGATCTTTTTAAGGTCTAATTTAAAGAAAAAGGTTTAGCATTCTCTTTTTTTTGTTATAAAGTTTGATAGTATCATACATTTTTGTGGAGATCTTAGCAATTAAAATCCTAGTGTCACAAACTGTCTTCTCTTTGATAGCATTCTTTTCTACAAATCCATCTGACTTTCCTGTCTTTCCTATGACCTGTTATACTTCATGAATTTAGAAGGAATATTAACATTTCAGGTTGAAATCAGTTGTTAAGGTTATATATCACATTGTCTGACATTAAACTGTATTTTAGACCAAATATGAGTATATAGTATCAAGAATTATAAATTTTTTCTCTTTTCATGTTTAAGAGTATTCACAGAAAAGAAGTCATTGGAAGATGTTCTTGGGAAATATACTCTGTCCATCATTAAAGGAGGAAGGTATGGAAAGACTAATTGATATCTCCTTGATAAGTACATTAGTTGTGACAACATTCTGACATTTATGACTAAGATCACCAAAAGTATTCACCATAAAATTAGACAAGTATTTTCATTTCTTAAAGGAAATACAATATTTTGAATATAGTTTCTACCATAGGATAAACTTGGCCTAATTCCTCTGTGCAGTTGTACTTACTTGAAAAAGACCCCAAAAAAGTGACCAAATAAAATGAATAAGTCACAAAGGAGCACAAAAATAAATAATGTAAAATGCCAGAAGAGAAAACAAAGAAACAGAGGTTTATATCCCTCATCTCAGTTGACCTTTCTGAAATGGTAAAGCATAAAATGCTTTAGTCCATAAAACAATATCAAGACGTTTTTCAAAAGAGTCACTACGAGCACATTTTAAGGTTAAGTGGAAGTGGGCAATGACCAGTAAGATGGCAGCATGAAGTGTTTTGCGTATTTGATTGTGCAAGTTTAGCATGAGGTCTAGGACCCTCTAGAAATTTCAAAGCCACTTTGATAACAATTAGAAAAGGTTAATTGGTGAAATTCTGTATGGCAAATACATTAAAACTGCGCAAACAAAATTCTCTTTTCAAAACATGCACATAGTAATACAAAGACCACAAATTTTAAATTAACTCAGCAATTCAATATTGTTCCACTCATTTGTCACACTAGGAAAAGAATTATTTCTATCTATATATTAAATTAACTTTTCACCACAAAATAGCCACCTGAAACACATATTTGGTGTTAAATTGAAGACTGACAGGTGGGGCTGTGTTGTTACATATATCATCCACACAGAAGGAAAAAAATCCCAGCTGATTTAAACAGCAAAATAAACTTCTGCAATACTAAATCACTGCAACTTCAGAGCCAAAAAAGTGATCTTCATCTCCGTATTGAATCCCATGCAGGACTCAATGCTAGAACATGGGACTATTTCCTGAAGTAACTGCAGCCCATGGAAAGCCCATGCTGGAACAGGTTTATCTTGAAGGACTGCTGTCCATGGGAAGAACCAAGGAAGAAGCAGGAAAATAATGTGAGAAGAAGAAGCGCAGAGAGGAGCTGCTATGGACTGACCACAGCCTCCATTTCTCATCTCCCCTGAACTGTTCCTGTGAGGGGCATGAGGTAGAGGAATTGGGAATAAAGAAATTAAGTTGGATGTGGTAGGAGGAAAGTGATTCAAATTTGCCTTTTTTTTTTCTCACAATCCTTCTCTATTTTAATTTGTGATATATGATCTGATTTTCCCCAAGTTAAGTCTAGTTTGACTGTGCCATTAATTGGTGAATGATCTCTCTGTGTCCTTATTTCAGCCCACAAGCTTTCCATCTTATTTTCTTCCCCCCTGTTTTGTGGAGGTGAGGAAGGGTGAGTTGCAACTCTTTGAACTGAATTTAAGTTTTAGAAGAAACTCGTGTCAGTATGTACTTTAACCTGATGTGGACACCACTGAAGAATAACAGGGGTTTATATTCTCAGCTGTTTAAAAATTAGGAACTGAGTCTTAATTCCATACCGTGAAGGTGGGAAAACAGTCCAAAGGTGCTGTTTATTATCATGTCTCTGTCAGACTTATCCAGGAAAACTATTCAAAACATACAAGCATGCTGTTCACTTGTTTATTTTTGTCCGCAAATTTAGCCCTGCTGAATGGAACAAATGCCTTGCTCCACACCTACACATTATTTTGTCTAATTTTTCTTCTTCATTTGCCCTCTTACTCCTTGTATATTACTGGAAAATCAGCCTTAGCACCAAAAATAACTTAGAGGTTATGCTGTTTTGACAGAACTCAGTCTCCCAGTGTGAGGGGGAAAATTGCTGGAATTGAGTCTTAAATGTGAACTCCAAGTCCGACGAAAAGAGCAGGTCTAGGCTCTGGATAGAGTAACAGCACAGAGTGCTTCTAGCAGTTCCCACCTACGAGCTATGTTGACAGGTACTGGACACCCTTCCCTGACTAGTGTGGCTGACTCTAGTAAGTAATTTTGGATTGAATTAGTTTTTGTGAGAGACAAAACAGACTTTACAGTGGGCAATTTGAGTTTCTCTGGTTCAGTGACCACTATGGCATTGCTCCTCTCCAGAAGATTTTCACATTATTGAGGGCTGGTAGGTTTTCTTGTAAATAGATACAGGCAGGATGCACTGCAACACAACTGATTCCTTGTCTGTTCCCGTAAAAAAAAAAAAAAATCTGTCTACATCTGCCAAGTCACTTACACAAGTGTGTATAGACAGCCACACACATACAAGGAAAACAAAATGCAAACATCTGCATAAAATTTTAGTTTTGTTCCATTGAGACTGTAGGCAGATATCCAGAAAATTCATATAATGGCCTTCTTGAGAGACAGCCTCAGTATCATTGCTACAAAAGATATTGTGTTTTTAATGGAGAGAAAAGTCAGGAAGGATTACCTGTCTTAAATACAATTACGAATGGGGAACCGGCACCATGTAATGGATACAATCAGGTTACAGTAAAATGCCAGCCATATCAGGAAAGGAAATACAAGAACCTCCATATTTAAATTGTAACTAATGTGGTTTTGCAAGTCTGGTATCCCACACTTCCCCTATAGTTGTCACTGAACATAGACTTTAAGTATTTTCTTTATTTTACTGGACTCACACTACACATATATATACCATAAAACTGCTATAAAACTAGCGTCTGTAGAATGTACAAAATGCAATTTTTAGGCAGTACTTAGAGAATATCTATATTATATATATAGAATAGCATATACTATAAATAAATTCATGCTTTTCAAGTGTCTCCATTCACACTGCAGATTTTCCAAATTGCTATTTATTTTGCTAAAGTCCATTTTTATTCTTCTCAAAGAAAATATAAATTACTCCTGTCATTTTCATGGATGTTTTCTTCCTTAAATTGGATTCTTATTTCATGAATATTTTTATTTTCTTTTTGCTCTGGCTTTTAAGAAAGCATCAGCATGAAACAGAGAGATGCAGAACATGCAAGTCAATAAGGATTTTTATTATTATAAATTGTCATGACCAATATCATTTCAGAATGAAACAGACATAGAGAATACCTTTACTGGTCTTCTGAGCTGGTCCCAAAACACAATCAGCAATATGGACGTATGACGTAGAAATATTCCACTGTATTTTTTAAAGATATTCAAAGGACAGGGTGGAGCTCCAACACAATATGGGAAAACACAAGTCTAACAGAAAGATGCATTTTCATTGTTTCTCACATTAATCCATCATTTAGAGCTCCCTTGTTTCAAGTCATCATTGCAGCAGGAATATCTCTTGGATGAGGTAGTGCACATAGAGCCCTCCACAGAGCCAGTTATTATGGAGGCCAGGAAAGAGGTATTTTTCATTATTGTCTGGGGTTAAGAGGCTGGTTTATGAGGTGGTGAAATACATAGGAAATCTGAAATACTTTAAAAGCAAAATGAGACAATTTTTTCTAGAAGCAAAGAAAGCACAGGAATATCATCCTGGCAAATCTTTCAGCTCCTGTCTTTCAGAAATCATCAGTTATGTGAGTCTCTTGGAACAGAAAAACATAGACACATTTTAAATGTCTTTTAACTATAGAAAAAAAAGAATTAGTTTGAGAACTACAACTTCAAGCAATCAAAGATAGAAGTTTTATTATCCTATTTCAGTTGCTTTCCATAAAAAATTATGTTGGGTTATTGTCCATATAATTTGAAGAATTGCAATTGAAAATTTTCATTGACTCAAATGTACTTTTTACATAGCCACACTTTAAATACTTGATGATTTTAGTAAAGGATTTTAATCTTTATTTTTTGTTTGTTTTTTGATTTTTCAGACATGGGTAACCTCTAAATAGTCTGTGTTTTTCCTTTCTGTTCAGCCCTAACTACCCCGTTGGTGCCTGGAAGATTGAGAATGTATCTATCAGAGAGGTCCTTATGAGACAGTGAGACATATATATTTCTGTATATATAAGATTATCAGATAAACTATAAAAGTTAGATTGATGAAATAGAAAACAGGTATTAAATAAGTAGACTTTGTTCAATTCTCACTGTCTCATTTTCACAGTTGTTATTGCATAGCTTCAAATAATAATATAATAATAATCACACTTCACTTTTTTTCCCAGGTTTATTACCTGCATGTTTATACAAACAAATCCGAAGCAATTGTGAACTTTCATTGTTTCCTTTTAATTATTTATCATAGCATTGGTAGTTTTTAGGCATGAAGATTTCATTGCCTACTTTTGGGTTCCCATGGGTTGTCTTTCCTACCACCACTTCCAGCAATGAAAAATTAATTTAAAGTGCTTTCAATTATTTTTTTTTTTATTGGTGTAACAGAAACAGACATTACAAAAGAATTTCAACTCTGTATTTTTTGCCCTTTTGGTAATTAACTCCATTTTGTGAAGCCATATTTTTAAATAGTTTTTGTGTCATTATTTCTACTTTTGCAATAGAGAAATTAACAGCAACAGAGCCTTAAGTTTTACAGAGAAGTTATCTTTTTAACTAACTCTAAATCTATATTTAGAAATTGTTATTTTTGTATTGCTGAACGCATACATTGTATTTGGACACCAAGGTGCTGGCCACTTTTTCTAATGTTTTTAAGGAAAAAAAAATTAGTTGAGTAGCAACAAAGTAACAAGTATGTTTTTTTAAAAAAATTAGTTCTTCTAAGACAAATATATATTTGTTTGTTTGTAGTTAATGATGACTAGATACTGTAACTTCATGAGGTATATCTCAGAGACATCATCCAGTGAAAAGGGATCTAATGTTTGAACGCCTCCATTTGAATGTAAATGTATTTTTCAGCTTTTGTACATCACAAGGCCTGTGATTTAAAACCCCAGTAAACACTGTGTAGGGACCCTTGAGAGTCTGATTGTCAGTTTAAATTTCTATTTTTCCTATGCCACTACACAGTCTGTAAAATAATTCATTTAGTTGTTGCAGTTTGAGTTGAGAACTCTAGATGAGAGAACTCTAGATGAGAACTCTAGATGAGAGCATTTACATTGCTTATTTCCTCATTTACATCCTTGTGACGGTTTCAGTTCGAAACCGGGCATCCCCATTCTCCATTCCCTGAAAATACCTCCCATGTCAAACCATGACAATCCTCCTTTTCTTCGACTTTGTCTTCAGCAATTTTTCTTCAGTGTACAGCATTCTGTGAAAAAAAAAAAAAGATCTTCAGCTTACTATCTCTTCAGCTAGAAACTCATCTTTTTAGTTCAAGATATCATCTACACCTATAGTCCAGGACTCTTCTGTGTTTCTGTCCCTGTTGTTGCCACAGTCTTGTCCCAAGTTGTTCATTTCCACTAGCCATATGTATAATTTCCTGGCCTTAAGAAAACTTTATATTGAGAAATGTCTCATGGTTTGGCAGTGCAGTTTCCCACTCATTGTGAAAATCTTTACCTTAGCATTCTAAATACTAAAGAAAATCTTGGATTGTCTGAGAGGCAGTTTCTGCTGTCACAGAAGCAGCCTGTCAGTGACCACATGACTATTTGACCAAAATGAAATAATGCAATTGTTTTTTAAACTTTATGACTGCATTTTTTTACCAGACTATGCAATTCAACAGCATAACTAGAAGTAGTAGACAAACCATGCAAGTATCAAATTTTTTATGCTTATTAAATCAATAAATACCTAATTTAAAAAAACAGGAAAATAGAACTGTTGAACTGTTGACTTTCATGATGTTTTTGAGCCAGTTAGGCATAATCTGGCAGAGCAGATAACTAAGAGAGTGTTTAAGTAATTGCTCCTAGTCCAGTGAGCTTAAACTGAAACTCTAAACTATTTTTAAAATAATCCAATGATATTGTTAACTTATAAATCCTTTGGTCTTGTTGAGCCCCATTGAGAAATATATATTCTGATTTTTTTCAGAAGTATCATATGTCTGTTGCTCTTCTAGTTATAGAATTTTCATTAACATTTTATTTGCCTAACTTTAGCAAAAGCATAAATTAATGGCATTAACAAGTGACTGCAATGGTGTATGGAAAACTAATGTCAGCATGCACAGCATTCTTTGGTAGCGTACACAAAGTGTCCTAGGATACAAATCAGACGTAGTTCAGGAACTACTGCATATCTTTGTTTTTATTCTCCTTTAATGGGTATTATTTTTTTAGATTGCATTATCCTATTGTCAGACATGCTGAGGGTATAGGTAGGCAGATTGATGAAATCCCTGGAGCAGTATGAATTCTTGTGTTGTGTGGTTACCATTAGTCTTGCTTGCACTTGCTGAGGGTGAAATTTGAGGAACAGGTTGCTTTGGGCATTTTTGTTTATTGATTTACATTTTCAGTCTTAATTTTATCCTAGTGTCTTTCCTTATTTTGTTTTCCTTTTCATTATTTTCCTTTTTTTTTTTCATTTTTTAAGCAGATTTCTGTTCTGTTGCATTATCTGTTTTATTTGTCATTGTAATAATCACGTTTATGTTTTCTTAGTGCCAGTTTAACATTCTGCTACTGATTAACATTTTTGTCATATTTACTGGAGCTCATGTTGTACATATGAGAATACTTCCTTTATTTGTCTCTTAAATTTTCCATTTCCCTTGTTAGTAGTTTTGCTATCTCAGTTTCAATGTTCTGGCTGGTTGCAATTACAAGTTTTCCCAGCTGGGAGCTTGTTTCATTTTTCTTGGTCTCTGTGATGCGCTAATCTAATGGAACTGTAGTTCAAGTTGTTTTGTCTCTCTGTTTTGCACCTTCTTTCCACACAGTATAAATGATTACTTCATTGATATTTTCTGTTCAGGATTTTAAAGAAAAACAGTAGTTACAAAAACTGGTCCTACTCTGTGACCCCTTACATTACCGTAAAATGATTCCCCAGTGGAATTTGAAGAAAAATGTCGATGCCTATAACTTATGAAAGACCTGAAAATTTGAGAAAGGTAATCTAGCTATCATGGTAAACAAAAAAGCTGGTGATAAAGGCTGGTGATAAATATAGGTCTAAAGTATCAGAAATCTCTGCTTAGCTTTTGACTAGTACCTAAGTCATATTTTTAATGGCATCATAAGTGAAAATTGCTGTGATGGTGGGAGCTTCTTACGGCATAATATTGAGAGGATACCAACTGCTTTGATGGAACCTGATAAGCATTGCATTTGGTGGGCCTTTGTCAATAAAGGGCTATATAATCAGAGTTTTGTACTTTTGCTTACTAATGTGTACCTGCTCTGTTCTATGAAGAGACAAATAGATCTCTGTAGCTTGTGATGTCATAAGGAAACTAGAAATAAAACAACACACTTCTGAGATTATATTAGTATAGAAGGTGATATAAAGGCTGGTCTTCACTGGAGGCCTCCAAGGGGCAGATATGGAAAATGCCCAAATGCACACCCCTGCATGTGGTGAATACAGTTCTATAAATTTTGCAAATTAGCATAAATGACAAAAATCCCCAACTGGAGAAATAAATGATGAGGTAATCCTTCCAGGTTCAACCGCTTTCTAAATCCTGCCTCTCAGATATGAACTAAACTTTGTGAATATGTGTTTTGAAAAGCTGGTCTTGGCTCCCAGGAAAGAACCAAGATAGGATAAGGCCCCCCCAGGGCCTGGAGCTTTGGAATGTGTTTTGTCTTTCTGCCTAGCGAAAAGGTAGGGAAAAGTATTGGGACTAGCTACAAATATAATAATAGGCTACAGAGCTGCAAATATATTTGTAAGGAATATAGAGAATATATAAAAGCAAAAATCATTCTGGCAGCACTTGACAGAAAGATGTACATGAAAGAAAGTGCAGGGCTTTATTTTTACAAGGAATGTGGGCTGGCATGCGCTATTTAAAAAGGTGATATCTATGAGTCATGATTTCAGTTCTTCAGACTAATTGCAAATTGCCTTATTTAATTACAGGTGATTAAATCAAAACTTTCCTATTATTTTTGGTGATTGGTTGGTTGAAGTGACTTGTGTAGATGGATATGATATGAAGAATTTTGGGTAAATTGTTTAAGACTCTTCTTCCATGAGTGTTCAAACTCTGATCTTGTAAAACATGTTTTGGAAAACATTGGGATTTTTCCAGAAGCTTCACTGAATTTGGAGCTGGTACATAAACCAATTATAGTAAATTATTTATTTTTATTAACTAATGAATTAATTATAATTAAAATGGTCTTAGAAAGCAGGATAGAATATATGTAAAATAAGCTAAGTAAAAGTATGCATTATCAGGTGATTGATTTATTTATCCAGCTCGGGTCCATCTTTCAGAGTTCTGTTAGATACAGGAAAATTTAGGCTTTAGAGGTCTGTATCAGACCTCACAGAAAGAAATACAATTTTCCATAATAAGAATGGTACCAGAGTTGCTTGTATGTGTCCAAATATTTCTGATTTTTTTTCTTCCCACCTGTTTGTCTTGCTGTTGACTTCTGGAAGTTGTGCAATGCACCCTTTCAATATTGTAGCTGTCCTCCTGATGTTGTTGGCTAGTACATGCTTTCTTCTTCTCAGTGCCTCGTACTAGAATGTCCTGCTACCTGTGCCAGAAATGCTCTGTGTCCCTGTCAGAATGCTTCTATACCTGATACCAAGAGAGGAGCTGATAATAAGACCAGTTTCATCATTGGCTAGATAGAGAAAACTATCTCTATGTTTTTGGAACAGGGCAGAGAGACACCAGCCGTGTCCCTGAGCATAGGATAGCTTAGATTTGTTTACAGAAACCTGCTCATGAGAAAAGCAATCTTTTCCCTTACGAAGAAGACCTAGCAGGCATGCTGCTTGAAAATTGATAAAACCCAAAATCATAATTACCACACCCTCCTTTCTAAGAATTGCTTGCCAAATACTTAATCAATTGTGTCTAGATTGAAGTTCAGATAGTCGTTATCAGTGGATTACTCCATCAATTAAAAAATCAACAAAAAAATTACAGTTTCCTAGTTATTTGAATATTACAATAACAGTAATATCTTGGTGTTAATCAATATTAATACAGGAAGTAAAACTAACTTTTTTGTTCTAATCCCATCTTTTTATAAACATAAAATTGTGTACATATGATGAAAGATGATCAGCATTTCACACTTACCTCTGCATTAATGAATTCAGTTGACAATTTATTTACGGTTTCAAGAAAACAGAATTGATTTTACTCTTTCTGAAGAATCTACATGAAATTTGTTTTCTAAGACCGATAGTTTAGTTGACTCCCTAACTTTAAGTGGATGTAGCATTTGAAACTGTCACCAACAGATAAACAAATTGAGTATTGATGTATAAAATTAGAGATTTTAGAGACAGGTAACTGGGAGAAAGTTATTTGGATACTGGATTTAGATTCCTGTTTATGCAGGCAACTAGACAGTGTTTCTCTCCCTTAACATCATTTTAAAACTAGGCAGACCTTTTTTCTCCATTATTGTAATTGAAAGGTTGGTCCTTAATCTTAGTCTTTTAATGGTTAGAAACTTTAAACTAATTTCAATTCTAAATTTATTCATGACAGTTTTATACCCATGTGCTCTTGTGCCAGCATTGTCCTTCAGCTTAATTAGTTTTTGTCTTTCCCCAGTGTTTACCCCCTAGTTTATTTATAGCAAGTAATTATATCCCCACTCTGATTTTGTTTTCTAGTCTTTTGGAACTTATGTTCAGAACTTCAACATAAGAATGTAGGAATACAATGTTAAAATGTTGCATAAGGGAATCTGAGCAATATCATCAGTAGTACTTTTGCATTCAAAAGATCCATAGGCAAACTTGTTAATACAAACCTGTCTGTAGTGTAGCAAAGTATGAGCTAGTTGGATGGATTGTTACGTCAGGGGACTGAGAAAATTATGAACATATTACAATTTCCTCGTGAAATCTAGAGCTGTTATAGAAAAATAGATGCTCATTATTGTTACGTTAAAAAAGAATTTAAAAGATTGTGTCATCTAAGGCGTTGCTTTGAGGCACAAATTATATTTGCCAAACTGTGGCATTCATTACATGAACAGGACAAGAGTTGAAGCCTGGATATATCTAAGGGAATAATTAAGTACTTTTCCTTTAATTCCTCAAATACCACTGGGAAATGTGTTATTAGTTGTTGCAAATTATTTATGGAGACAGAGAGGTAGATATTTATATGCATATATTTTGCATCCATGTGAATATTCATATATCTATATGTTTTCCACAAATCACTTTTATATTTCATAATTATAGGGGTGGGGGTGATTTATGGTTTTTTGCTTTTAACAAATGAGAAAGAATAGCAACACCATGAAAATAGATTAAATAAATAAAAATAATGCCCCTACACCCAACTTCTGTTCTGTCCTCTGAAGGCCAGCTACAGTAAACACAAGATTCAGAGCTGAATTCAAATTGATGATGTGTTTGTTGCTCCTCAAACTTTAGGGATTGTAAAGGTAAAAAGGTAAATCTTGCTAATTTAGTTTACTTGTGACATAAATATTTGATTCAAATACCATTTGGCCTGCAAGAGGGAATCACAAATGGAACTGAAATGGAGATACAGTATGTCAACGGCCTATTTGTTCTAAGAATAATTTGTAATAAAGCAATGTATGACTTATTTTTAACTTTATATTTTGTTTTTCCATCTTTTTCTCTGCTTCACTTTTTATTTTATTCTCAAGTGCTTTTTTTTAATCAGACAAAAATAACCTAGAAAGTAGCATATATCTAACACAGCTGACAGCAATGGTCAGTTTCAAAATTTTATAGAGCTGTAAATTATTCCTGAGGATTCTTCATTGTGCCCATGTCTGTTCATTCCTTCTGTACTCATTATATTTTGACATCTCCTCTGCTTCAAATGCAGTTTCTCTACTTCCCCAGCAATGGTAGCCATGACCCGTTTTCCTATCTCATTTTGGCTTTATTGTCTTTTACTATTTGAAAAAGTAATGTGTTATTTCTCGCATGGGAAATGAAAATGATTATTTGAAATCTCATCAAATACATTATAAAAGCTTAAATTCTGTTTTCTCAGAGGTTACAAGGGATAAACTCTTTATCTCAGTATCTGGAAAACAATTTGAAAACATGAGAAGAATGAGAGCTTATTGCATTATGTAATATATTTTCCTTACTGGCTTATTATTCATATTTCCTTTTTCCATCTTTTACATTAATTATATCGTATTTAAAAATATCTTTTTTTTACTTGTTTGTTTTTCTTTGGTTTTTAAAATTTTTTTAGGCATTAATATCCATGGTTCTCAACAGACATGAATCAGTCATGTGACTCATTAACATCTTGAGTGATTAGCACTTAAGAAAAAACTTAAGTTGTTCTAAACTTTTCCTGTAATTCCAGTCCCCTGGGTGCTTTATAATTGTATTCCATGTTTGTATATTTTTTTCAACACACAATTCTGTGCAAAACTCAGAATTCAAAATTATGGCCAAATAACTTTTGCTCTAATAATCTCACAATTAATATGAGTCTCTTGATGTAACTATATGTAAATATTGGTTCTTGTTGTAAAAATAGTTATAACTGCTAATATTATTCAATGATGCATACAGTGGTTACCTAAAAAATTACTTTTAAGTAAATTGAATGTTATCTACTCTTTTAAAATTTTGTATCTTTATTTAAAACAAACAAACAAACAAAACCCAAAAAAACCCCAACCCATCATATTTATTTCAAACCTTAAAATCACTATTTGACATATGTGTTAAAAAGACCAAAACAGTTTGGGAAGTCATGTCAGTGGACAATGGAACAGAACAGAATAGTGACCTTGGACTGTGAACAAACAAAACATTTCCTGAGAACTTTGCCTCAAGAGTTAAGATCTTCCACTAGATTGATTGTTCACACTGGGAAGACTGTTCACACTCTTCCTAGGTGACCTAGTCCAGCGTTTAACTTTCTGGTCATTAGAAATTTTTTCATTATGTCTGGCCTGAAATCTCCTTTGCTGCTGTTTAAGGCCATAATTGATTTATAAAGTATACACAGTGAATCATATAGCATGTCTTAGTACTAAATGCAATCAAGGACTTCACATTATCATCATCCCACAAAATAAGTGCTTCCATTCTCAGAAACGGACTGGTTGATGTGTCAAATAGCCACTGTTCTGCTACTGCCTTTGGTAACTCTTTGTAATTACATGTCTTCAACCAGTGGTTTGAAAGCAAGAAGCTTTCAAAGACAATTAATATATTTTGGAATTTTTATATTCTGCTTTTAGGCAGAATGATAGAAAGACTGGCCAAGGTAATACCAGTGAACTGAAATAACAGGGGGGAAATGGCCCTTGTAGAAAGTCTCAAGTTCTGGAAGGAGCAAGACCGTAAGCTCATTATTTTGCTAGTAAGTCTTGTACTGCTTGGCTTTTACAACAGATTGCATTAAAAAAAAGCCCAACAAACCAACCAACCAAGAGTCAAAAAATATACTTTTGTTTGTAAAAATTCACCTAGTCCAGCTGGCTCTGTACTTAACCTATCAAGTTACTAAAGAATTGCCAGTTCCTGTTCAGATAATTTATATTAATATGTGTCTTGCAGCTAAACCCAGTGTGCTATACTTTCTCACTGCTTCAAGCTGAAAGGAATTCCCAAGGAACTGGCCTAGGAATGTGGTACCAGTAACAGAAAAGTATATCACAATATTATTTTGGAGTCTCAATAGGACTGATACTCATAAAATTCTGCAGGTAATTTAAGAAAACCTCCTTATATGTAAACAGAACAAAGTTGTCATTTTTTTCAGTAGAAGAAAACTACATGAGGATTTGAGATACAGAAATTTGAGAATTTAAGCTGCGTGAAAAATACAACATGACATTTATTTAAAAATTAATCTGTAGTTCCACCAAAACTTATATTTATAATTTATGGCTTATATTTATAATACTACATATTAGTACTCAATTTGTGTACTATTAAATAGTCATGTTTCAAGACAAAAATACATCTTATCATCTTGTATTCACCCACATGCATCTTGAACTAAAGATGTTTGTATTTTTGGCTTAAAATCCAACGGTATAGGATCTTTATTTTTAAAAATGTA
Organism: Leptocoma aspasia; assembly: GCA_013399835.1. NCBI lineage: Eukaryota > Metazoa > Chordata > Aves > Passeriformes > Nectariniidae > Leptocoma > Leptocoma aspasia. The sequence continues at coordinate 137,988 of VXAX01006614.1, forward strand.
AAATTCTATCTCCTATCAAGATAGATCATCTTCATTTTGTGTTACTTTTGTATAACCTTTTTTCTCCTGAAAACTGTTACTGTTACTGCTACTTTTTCCTCCTATTACTGTTACTGTTACTTTTTTCTACTGAATTCAGAGGGATAAAAATGGCAAATCTTTCCATCCAATCACCAGTGTTTTTAATATCAGAATCTTCAAAAATCTGGCAGACATTTCTATGATAATACTATGTCTCAAAACATATCAAAAGATATGTTTTGAATTTTAATGATTTGCTATCATGTTAAAGAAAACAGCAAGAAATAGCAGGATCAAAATATGCATATTATGTAACAAACTGCAGCAACATTCAGAACAGTATGGCTGCTGGCTTGGCACAACAAAATTTAAGATGGAGTGCACTGAAGGCAATATACATTTTCAAGCTACATAAATCAAAAAATTCATTTTTCAGAATTAGTTGCTTTGTAGGGGCTTTGTTCCTTTTTCTGAAACATCTGGCATCTGCTGTCATTGAGAGAATATTATTGTCCTGGGCAGAACATCTATTTGCTCTGATATGGCATTTCTTATGTTCATATACAGCCCATCCTTTTAAATTATTGCTATTTTTTGCTGAAAAAAGAAATAGCCAGAGCAATATTGCTGTTGCAGGCCCTTTTTCTTTTTCTTTTCTAATTGTGTTCCTTGCTGTGCCCTAAATGAATGATGGAGTTTTTTTGTATTCTCAAAAACAAGAACATACGGGCTTTATCATTCATTGCCAAATGCCACAAATTCCCATCTTCCATTATTCTATTTCGGAAGAATGTTAGTAACATTCTTAATCTCAGAACAGAACAAAGCAGTATATTTCCAAAGAAGCATCAAAGCCAAGTCATTTAGACATAGGAAGACTTCTTTAACAGACTTAGCTCTAAGTTTCAGAAAATAACTGTCTATTTTGTTGTAAAAAAAATATATATATACACTTTCATTACAGTCCATGAAATTATTTTTGGTTTCTTGTTTGCTTTGGGCATGGACTTGAGTGAAGTACCACCATTTTGATGAGTTTTGTTTCCAAGAAAGGAAGGAAAGTGAAATGCAAAGAAAGCACACATTCATTGAGAATTACTGCTTAACCCTTAAGGCTTAATACTGAATGACAGCACTGAAAGGGAAAAGTATTAGGCACGTCCTCCTGAGCAAGATCACAATTAAAATTTTTTCTGAATGGAGGAGAGAAAACACTCTTTGCAGCTTTTTGGTCTTGAGTGGCAGCAACCTTATTGACTGCCTGAGATGCTGCTGCTGTGAAGCTGTACTCTGGTTGCATATCATCATCAGGAGGCCAGGGTGACCACTCACTGTGGAGAGAAGCATACCTATTGCTGCACTTCTGGTAGACTTTGCAAAAATACGACATTCTCATCCTGGGCAGCTGAGGTGACAAAGCCCCTTGAAAATCTGAATCAAACAAATTAGGACATCAAAGTAATAGATTTCTTTGAATAAATTAAGAACTAATTCAAAACATACCTCAATTAATTGTCCTCTATATCCTGAGCTTTGGTCTAGATGGCTCTAGTGAAGCATTTAGCCCTAAGGTTCCAGGTGTATTTTGGATTCAGACAGCCAGCAGATAGATATTTGTGCAGTTGTCCATATATTAGTGCATGTATGACCGTGTGCAAAGTACCAGTGTGCATATACCAGTGCATGCCAGGGGCAGGGGCCAGGGTTTAAACCACTGTTAGGCACAAAAATTAAAGGGTCAGCAATGGAAACAGTAGTATCAGTACCTGTCTTTCTTATGCCTGATAAAGGCTGGGGGTAGTTTTTTGCCAACTGTTTCCCAGAAGCTCTGCTTAAGGAGTTACATTTTAATTAAACACAAAGTGTTCCTACCCCAGTGTCCTTGTCTGGGTTCAACTATGAAGTCTCTAGTATGTGAAAAAATATGTATAGATCAATATGGGTTGTGATTGATCGAAGTTTGAAGGATTTCTTTGGTTTGAGAAGGGACTTTATGGAAGAGGGACTATCATCTGCTGGAGTAAATCCTTGTGTCTTAATGTTGAATTATGAAAAAGCAAAATCAGAATATTCAAGCAAGTTGTGAGCATTGCTGTCATAATGTTCAGGAATAGGAGCTGTATTTCCTTCAGTTTTTGAGTTTGTATGTAGAAATGTTGTTCTGTTTCCTTAGCAGCATCTGGATTATTTTTATAATAATGAATGAATTTTTATGTTGGTAATGAAGGAGTTATGCATCCAGAAAGTGATTTGTCTTGCACTTCTTGATAAATTAGATATTGATGAACAGACCCTCAAATAATCTTCTAATTTTTAGTCCTTGACGGGAAAAAGAAACCATGCCCTTTCCCCTACTGTGGAAACTTTTACTAAAGTGGAAGATAAAGTGAAGAAAATAAAGAAATGAGGACGGACAACTGATTGTAATGGATCTACTAAATCTAAATGAGTGAAATTAAAATTTAATACTGTTACAACTTTACTTCTTGGTCTTCCTACTCTGTGCTTGGTATAGCATGAATTTTTCACACAACAAAATACATTAAAACTTGGAAATTCCTACTTGTAGAACTAGACACTAACATCCTTTATTAGTCTACCTGAGGTAGCCAGAAAATACACTTTTGACTTAGCTTCTTCACATGGGCAAGGCAAAAATACATTTAGAAACCAGAAGAAAATGAAAAGTATTGATCTTTGAGGAAAGATGCCTGTGAGAAAAGGAAGTAGGATGAAAGACTATGACAACACATGTGAAAGAACTTCATATTGGGCTCAGCAGCAGTGGTGTGAAGCACTAAGAATAAAGGTAAAACTGACATATGAATTTCTCAAATTTGTGATTTTGGACCCTATTCAAATACATACTTAAAATTTAATTTCAGCAACACATGAAAGACAAATAAATTTTAATTTTTTATTTATTGCAAATAAAAAGAGTTTTACAAAAACTAGCATAAAAAGAAGACTTAAGAATAACAAAAAAATTTAATATGTAATTATCAAAAACACTGCTTTATGAAGTTTCTCAATAAAGTCAGACAGAAAAAGGGCCTGAAAGCTTTATTTTAAGAAACTTCAGCTGCTGTTTAGTCCACTTTATATAATAATGATGTTTCCATTCATGTGTTGATATGCCTTGCATATTTTCTTGCAAACACAAACTGTCTCATTTCTGTCAATTTGTTGAGACAAGATTTTTAGTTATGAATGAGGCTCTTTTTTTCCTATATAGAACATATTTCTAAACATGATCTTTTCCATGCACACAGATTTTTAAAATTTGTATTATAAAAGAAATGCTTATTTTATAGATGTGTCTTTAAAAACACTATTTGATTGTTCCAAATAAGTAAACAAATATTTTCTTTGTATTTTTTTAAATGTTCAGATTTAGGTCATATGTTTGTAAAGACAAGATGCAAATAACGAAAACAAGGGCTACCATTTATTGCTGTAGAAGATCTATATGTTATACATAACAGTTGTATTTATTGCTTTGATTTATAATTCAAATATCTACATTAAACAGTAATGATATATATTATCGCTATAATCATGCATTTCAAATTCCATCCCCCATGCAATTTTACGCAACCATGATACTAAAATGGGCCAGACATAAAGTCATTCTGCTTCTTTGTCACTACCTGATATCCATAAAAGTACTTCATATTTTTTTTAGAGACAGACAGATTTTCTGTCTCTATAAAAACATTAATTTAAATAAGACTGTTTCAAATTCACCTGTCTAAAATCAACTTTACAGTCCAAATCATGTAAAGACATTATAAAAAAGAAAAAAAAAGTATTAATTCTCATGCTAACTAGTTCAAAGATTAATAATATCCTTTCAAAATAAAAAATAAGCACCAATTTTTATTTTATTTTTAATGTAATGCATTAAAATTTTAGTATGGTTTAGTCAATGTTTTCAGTATTTTCATTTAGTGCATATCTGGCACTAAGACTGCAAGCGGACAAAACAAGCATGATGAAAAGATCGAAATTGCCTGACAGAAGGTTTTTCCTGAACAGATCATAGTAGAGAGTAAAAAAGCCATCAGAGTAAAAAGTGAAGATTTGCACGTAAAATTTAGCTTGCAAAGTGTATGAAAGAATCGGGAAAATTGTTGCAGCAGAGGATAATGTTGGCCTGAAAATACCTGTAGTTGCACATGGTGCAATGCTTCCAGGAATGGGTGCATTAGTTTTGGTGGGAAGAGGTGAAACTGGTTGGGAAGGAAGCCCTCATGATCTATTGTGTGTGCATACATGTATGTGATTGGACCTTTTGAGGATTAGTTACAAAAAAGTGTGCAGAAATTTTTAGATGGTTTGTTACAGTCTAGTGTTGTATGATTGATACTGATCTTGAATGCATAGCTCAGTTATTGCCACTTAATTGCATGTCATTAATAAATCAATAAACAGATCTGATCCTGATTTGATTCACAATACATGTACTGAGCAGTTTTTTCTTGTGGTAGCTCTTGGAAACAGAAAATGGGATTAAAAGAGCTGTCTTAGAATAACAATGTCCACCTAAAGGAAACAAAACCCAAAGCTCAACCATAACAGAAAAAAAAGTATTAAAATATAGGTTTTAAATTAGCTGCCTTTGTATAATAACAACTGTGTATTCACAGTCCTTTCTAAAAGCTTATGATTTCTTGGTTTATCTGCAAGTATGACAAGCACAAAACTCCTTTTTTTCCTCCCCACATTAATATAAGAGTAGTGCCTTGATTAAAAGAGCCTTGCAGCCAGATCTGGAGAACTGACAAGGATTGTGTTAAGAAGGAATTAGGTTTATATTCCTGTCCAACTAGTTGAGGTAATTACTTTATTATTTTTACTATAAGCCACATCAATCAGGTAATCTAAATAATGTCAAGGGATTTGGAGAGGAAAAAACCACCACTTCTACCCACCTGATTAAGAAGCAGACATGTTCTTGGCAGTATCCAGGCAGAAATGACAGGAAACAAACAAACAAGAACAGAAAGTGAAAAGGAACTATTCTGATGGGTTAATTGCAGAAACCACCACCCACTGCCCTCCACTTTTCCAGCTGTTATGGTCAGTACTGAAAATAAAATGTTGCTTCTAGTAACTTTCACTTCATGTTTACTGACATGTACATTTGAAAGCATAAAAATATTTAGATGTAGTGCCCCCAGCTGTGATTGTGAAAGCTAATATTGTTCTTTCACAGCTCCTCTCATGCTAAAGCAAATGACCTTTTAGAATGCATAGTATTTAAAATGAATTTTAGATAGAAAGGATTGGACAGTTAACAACCAACCTTTAAGATAAACTGGAAATTGCCTGACTACCATGACTATGATCACTTTCTCTTAGAACCGTTTTCACACAAGTTATTTTTCTTCAGTTTCTGAAATATCACTTTAATGCACTCTTGCCAATCTTCTTTTGTCAGTTACAGATTTATAGAAGTAACAGACTGAAATTACAAATGGATTTCACAATGAATAACATTAGGTAGGGGTCACAGAGGATAAAATGTTAAATATTAACAGAAAAAAATCTTGTTATGTTACTTTTACTTCTTGATCATCTGCTTATTTGCATACTATTGATTCAATTTTAAAAGTGTGATTAAAAATACCCTCCAAGACATTTTACATTAAGTTGTTATGCTGTCTAGTTTTTTTCAATAATGTAACTAGGAAATTCATATTGCTCTTTAAAAGGTAGTTGGAGGATGTGTCATATGACAATGTACAATATTCAAAAGCAATTTGTCACAAAATTGTTTTTTAATGCAAATACACCGTCATCTCCACACAGCTCCAAAATGCTTGATTGCAATTAGTATATAATAATAGCATGATGGATGAGACTTATTGCTGTATAATAGTTATCAGAGAAAAGTAAAGCAATAAATAGAAAACATTTTGTGAGCAAAGAAATTGGGTTTTATCATAATGCGCTCAAATAGAACTTCACACTCTAACCACATACAGTATAGTGACTTTCTGGCATAAATTTAAATAACATTAACTATTTAACCTGAAGATTAATTTTCTAATTCATGAAGAAACAGAATGTCACTTTGTTTTAAGTGGGTGAGTAATGTCATGAGTATTAGTAGAGTTTTTCACAGGTTTAGATCATGACTGGTACATGAGAATAGGTTTCTAGAAAAAATCCAAAGCTTGTGCAAATACTTTTTTTGAACAAACTATGCAGTGCTCTCTGACATAGAAATATAAAAGTAAGCTGCAGTTCACATACACTTTAAATATAAAAAGCGAGCCAAAATTTATTTGGTTTCTGACTTAAATTAAGGAATTACATAGGAAGAAATCTCAAGCTCTGAGTAGTACTTAGACATCTTAAATTCTGAGTGCATTTTTTACTCTGAGTTCCTCCATCATCTGTCTGGAATTCTCAAAAAAAATTCAGAAAAAGTATTTTAAAATAAGTATTTTATATGTGGCAAATATATTGCTGAATATTTCATTTTATAAAACAATATCTAGTAGCATTTTATAATTTAAATCTTTGTGGAATGAGTACATTGCATGGTTGCACTGAAAAGGAAAAAAAAGGAAAACAACCTAAACCAGAAGCAAACCACATGCTTGTGTGGCAAATTGACTCTTTAAAAATATACTTTTGGCAGCTTGGCGTCAGGATGTACAAATTTTGATTACAGTTTCCTTAAAAAAAAAATTTACTCCAAAGAAAGCATTCTGGGAGAAAGCTTTTTTTTTTTTCCTGTTAAACTGAGTCATTAGAAGGAAAAGACAGTAATAAGCTGTTTGTTAAAAAGAGTGACATTCCAGCTCCCCCTCAAAATCGATATTAAAACTACCTTTTGATTTCAGTGAACTCAATTTGATCTACCCTCTAGGCTAAAACTGGCTGCCTCTTCATTCAGCACCAATTCCATGGCACAGAAAGATTTTCTGGAGATTTAAAGAGAGTAGAAATCAATTAATCAGATGAGGATGGAACACCTTATCTGTATTGTGTAAGTATTGTGTGAAAAGTATTGTGTTTTAACCCTGGTAGGCAGCTGAGCCCCATAAAGCTGATTGCTCACTTTCCCCTAGAGGAAAGGGGGAGAGGGCCAGAAAAGTGTAAGAAAATTTGTAGGTTAGGATAAAGACAATTTAATAAGTAATCCAAAACCTGTGTGTGCATTTAAACAAAACAAGGAATTTGTTCACTCCTCTGATCAATAGGCAGGAGTTAAGCCATCTCCAGTAATGCAGGGGTCCATGACAAAATCAGGGAGCCACAGAACGGGTAAATTTGGAAGAAACCACAATGGGGTCACCTGGTCCAGCCTCCCTGCTCAAGTAGGATCATTCCATAGCACATGGCACAGGATTATGTTTAGGTTCTGGAATAACTCCAGTGAGGGAGACTCCATACCTTCTCTGGGCAATCTGTTCCCGTGCTCAGGCACCCACACAGTAAAGTTCTTCCTTGTGTTCACATGGAATTTCCTGTGCTTCAGTTTCTGCTCATTGCCTCTTGTCCTATTGCTGGGCACCACTGTGAAGAGCCTGGAAACATCCCCCTCTTCAGATAATCATATACATTGATGAGGTCCAGTCTCAGTCCCCTCTTCTAGAGACTGAGAAGCTCTTTCAGCTTTATGGTCCCAAGGGCACTGCTGACTCATGGACAGCTTGTTGATCACCAGGACTCCCAAGTCCTTCTCTGCAGAGCTGCTTCCAGCAGGTCAGTCCCCAGCCTGTCCTAGTGCCTGGGATTGTCCTTCCCCAGGTACAGGACCCAGCACATGCCTTTGCTGAACTTCAAACTCTTTTTCTCTGCCCATATCTCCAACCTGTTGAGGTCCTTCTGAAGGGCTGCACAGCTCTCTGGAGTATCAGCCACTCCTCCCAGCTTTGTGTCATCAGCAAACAGGCTGAGAAGGCATCTATCCCTTCATCCAAGCTATTGATAAATAAGTTAAACAATACTGTGGCCAGTGTTGACCCTTGGGGAACACCACTATTGACAGGCCTCCAACTAGATCCTGTGCCACACACTAGAATCTTTCGGAATTGGCCATTCAGTCAGTTCTCAATCCACATCACTGTTCACTCATCGAGTCCATACTTCCTGAGTTTGCCTGTGAAGAGGTTGTGAGACAATGGCAAAAGCCTTGCTAAAGATGAGGTAGACAACATCTGTGAGAAACTGATTTGTGGAGAATTCTCAGAGCCTGACAGAAGGCTCACACAGCATGCATCTGTATGCAAACTTTGAGATAAGAAATGCTGACTTAGAAATGGCTATGGAATAGGACGGATATTGATGAAAGAGAAATGGAGATAGAAAAAAGTTTCAAAGGATGGCCTTGGAAGTAAGACTAGATACTTTGGAGAAATAGAACTATGCAAGATGCATTATAATAGAACCCATGAGGGGTAGTTTTAGATGACTGGATTTAAGGCATATACAGCATAGTGTGGCAAAAAGGTGAAAGGCCAAGAAATGCTTATAGTGTTTTGTAACTAAGAAATAGTCAGCTTCTGATTGTGATGGTGTGAACTGTAACATCTGTATAGTCTCACCCTTCATATGAGACTGAAAATGGAAAAAAAGGTTTTTAGAACGCCTCTCAGTTGCCCCATCTCTGGGTCAGAAAAGGGCAAAATCTGACAAATATGCACTGCTCTTTCTTCATCAGTCCAGGTGGTTGTCTTATTGTAGAAGGCAATCAGGTTGGTTGAGCATGATTTTCCTTCAGTGAATCCATGCTGACCATTCCTGATCACCTTCTTGTCATCCACATGGATGAGATGGCCTCCAGAATGAGGCATTCCATCGCCTTTCCAGGGATTGACGTGAGGCTGACTGACTGAGGTCAGTCGTTCCCCAGGTGTTCCTTGCCATTTTTGAAGACAGGGATGAAATTTGCTTTCTTGCAGTCTTCAGGAACCTCTCCCGATGGCCATGACCTTTCAGAGATGGTCATAAGCAGCTTCATCATGGTGAGCACATGGATGCTGAGCACTTGTGGATGTTGAAAATCAGAACCTATGGACTTGTGGATATCATGTTTTCCCAGGTTTTCTCTAACCCAGTCTTTCCTGAACAAAGGGAAAGCCTTCCACCATTTCCTCTGGTCTGCTAGATTATAGATTTCTGAGTGCTGGTCTTGTCAGTGAAGACCAAAACAAAGAAAGCATTCAGTAAAGTAGCTCTGCCTTCTTTGCTTCTTCTGTTATCAGGGCTCCCCCTCAATTTGGTAATAGTCCCATGTTATCCTTTGTTTATTTCTTGTTATTGGTGTGTTTGAAGAAGCCCTTCTTTGTTGTCCTTGACATCCCTGAGAAGATTTAATTCCAGGTGAGTTTTAGTCTTCCTCATCTCATTTCTACTTACTCTAAGACAAGCACTGTAATTCAACTTCCATATTTCTCACTCATTACCCCAGCTTTTACCATTGAGTGTGATGACATATGGTATATGTCTTTGCGCAGCTGAGGTCATTTGCCCCAATTGTCCCCTCTCCCAGCCATCTTGCTTGTTGGACAGTCTGAGAAGCAGGAAAGGCCTTTGTGCTGTGTAAGCCCTGGTGTGTTAATAACAGTTAACGACTGTTCTCATTACAAATATAAAAAATAGCACCATACAAGCTACTATGAAGAAATTTAACTCTGTCTCAGGTAAAATTAGTACACCAGCCTAAATGGAGTATGGAGGAATGTCATTCATTTATAAATAGATTACAACTTTCATAACAATAGCAAATATGGTCTTACTAAGGCCATTAGTTTCCCTAACACATCCATACATTTTTGTTTCTCATTGTGTGGGTTGCAGGTTATTGCTCCCAGTTGTTGATATATACCCCGTTTTTTGCATGAATTCTGATTCATCATTAAAGCATTTGAAGTTTGTTGACTTATTGGAGTCAACAATTCGGATTCATGAAGCATACTAGATACTGAAATTAGTCTTTCCACACCAGCGTCAGAAGACAGAAAAGAAAAATCTTTCTGAATCCTATTTGAAAATATAATCTTGCCCTAAAATTTGCTTCAGTCTCAGAAAACAGGTATCTTTTCATACTGGAAATCTGACACTAACTCAGGAAAAGCTAGATTTCAGATATCTTGTTTGCTTTTCTCTCATATCAAAAGGAAAACAGAGCCTTGAATCTACACCCCAGGCTAGTAAATTTTACTTGGTTTTAGGACAGCAGGGAGGAATTCTGATGACAAAAAAAAAGCTTTGGCACAGCAAATAATGTATTTTTTTTTCTTAGAAGTTTTTTACAGGGGAAATTCTCTATGAAATGTGATTTCCATAAACTTTCTTTTCCCCCAGTTTATTTTTCCGATTTTAATTTTTCTAGATAACCAGTAACACTCATTATGAATACTTATGTGTTTTGTCTAGTGGCAATGATACAGACTTCTGTAAAAACAGTGGTTAACATTCCATAATGAGTTTTTTTTCTCATCTCCGTTTGCTGGCCAGCTGCTTAGGTGGACATTGCTATTAATGTCCAGACAGCTGTCCCTGGTTTGTTCTTGCCTGTACATCATTACGGTTCTGACTTGACGAGAGAGAACCCTCAGATTTGCATCCACCAACAGGAAGTAAGTCAAAAATACCATTTTCCTTTGAATTGTCTCAGGTGATAATTGTGATACCATAATTACAATAGACTGTGTTGAGGTTTTTCTAATTTTTTTTTTGTTTGCTTGTTCTGTTGCTGTTGGGGTTTTTACTCTGTGTGTGTATGTTACTATTTTTTTTTCCCTGTGTGTCAACTCCCACCCTCCTAGTTACTATTCTGCTGCTCTTTTAGGTAGTTTCAGGACAATTTCTTTGCTTACATGTAGTGAAGGACATTAAGGACATTTAGGGTGTATTTCAGCTGGGTTTTTTTCTTTCTTGCCATCTGAATACCTTCTGAATTGATTGTTCTGTACTTCACTATTTCCTTTCAATTTCTCTCTTTCTATTGTATAGATTAACACTCACTTTGCTGCATTCTTCTAGGCTGTCATCTGCTGACTAATTTGATATCCTAATGCTACTGTACTGATTTGTCTGTAATATGAAAAGAGTATGTCCTAATCTTGGAAAATATACAATCAGTTTTTTCACAGATCCTCCCTTTAAATGTTTTTATGTACATTTGCTCTAAAGCCTTCTGCATGTCTTTTATGATATAATTTAGAATGAAAAAAACCACAATATACAACTATATCTAAAGCATAACATCATTTCTTGAAAGATTATGGTTTACTGTCCAGCCTTCCCAAAGTAATTTGTTTATGCTCTCCTTATGGAAAGAGTTCATTTGTTTATTCACATTAATGATACTATTATTCACTTTATTCCCATACATTTCCTTCATTTAAATGAGTGTATAGTTCGGTTAGCTCACATAAATTGTGGAATGATGGAAAATTCTGTAATCTACACTGTCCCTTTTAAGTTGAGACATAATTCTGTACTTTCAAAATGATTCAAGTAATTAATTAACAAGTTAATAATATAGTATCTTTTTCCTCTTAAATGTTTTTTTACTCCATACTTTGAAAAATTTCTTAAGAAATAGAAGTACTGGAGGTCAAGGCTCAGATTTCATTAAGATTTGCATTTCTGTTAAATCCATGTTTGATGACTACAGCAATTATACAAACTAGTAGTGTCAGTTCCAGGGGAGAAAAAACCGAGTATTTTCTGACAAACTCTTATTCTAATCTCATCTGTTGTGGTTTAACCCCAGCCGTCAACCCAGCCCCAGACAGCCACTCACTCGCTGCCCCACCAGTAGGGATGGGGAGAGAATTGGAAGGGTGAAAATTATGAAACTCCAGGACTGAGATACAGACAGTTTAATAGGGAAAGAAAAGGTTACACACACAAGCAAAACAAAACAAGGAATGAGTTCACATCTTGCCAAGGGTTGGCAGGTGTTCAGCCATCCCCAGCAGAGCAAGGCCACATCACATGTAATGGTGACTTGGTAGGACAAATCCATCACTCTGTCCCCCCACTTCTTTCTTCTTGCCCCCACTTTATACATTGAACATGAGGTCACATGGTCTGGAATATCCCTTTGGTCAGCTGGAGTCACCTGTCCCAGCTGTGTCTTTTCCCAACCTCCCAAGCACCTCCAACATTGTCACCAGTGTGGTAGTGTAAAGAGCAGGAAAGGCCTTGGCTCCGTGCAATTCCTGCTCCGCAATAGCAAAAACATTGCTGAATTATCAACCCTGGGTTTGGCATAAATCCAAAGCACAGCCCTATACCAGCTATTGTGAAGAAAACTAAAGCAACTCCAGATGAAACTAGCACACCATCTCTAATTACTGAAAAGTGCAGATACTTTTTCTGCAATAACAAATCCAAAAAAGTAATTTTTACTTAAAAAAATGTAAACTGCAAAATATTTTAGGATAAATTCATCTCTGAAAATAGACAACAGCTAAGCACAGTGGACTTTCACATGATTCTCCAATCTTATTTATCTAAAGGATAAATTTTATAACACAAATTAATCAAAGCACATACTTTAAATACAGTCTCTATAAAAAAATAAAATACTTCTCCTCCACTTAGAATTTGGTTTGCTATGCGTTTAGGTGGTCGTCATTTTAAGTTATTCTGGTGCTTGAAATGTTGTTGCTTACAGTAAAATAAATCAGGTCTGATATGGAGTATCAAAGTATTATGTCTGTGAGGCTATACAGAGAACTAAAAGCCATGAAAACTATTCTGAACACAGATCTTTTGAAATTACAAAAGTCAGTGACAATAAACTGTGTTGCTAGGAAACCAGAGCCACTGAAATAGTGTCTCCATTTAAAATAAGAATGCTGATTAAAAAATATTCTCAGCAAATAATGAATAAAGGTGTCAGAGGAATCTGTTGTGCCAAAGATCAGACAGAATACTTAATTTGTAAGCCAGAGCAATATACCCAAATCTTTAACAGCTGGCAATTTGCCATAAGAATTTCAATACAAGGATAGAAGACAATAGAACTTCAGACACTGATTATCTCCAGAGTTGTTGTACATCATATTGCAGCTTCATGAATTCTTTATCTGTATATTGATGTTACATCTTTAAATTAAATTAAGAATACTGTGAAGTAAGAACTGTGAGCACTCCTAATTATGTGATTTAAAGAGCAAAGACAGGGTCTGAAGAACAGAGATGACCTCAATTGTAACAATATTGCTATGAAAATTAAAAATGCATGCAACCAATTCTATTTTCTTTCTGTGATGAAGGAATGATGAAACTCATTCATTTTTATCCCAGTGGATTGACTACACGTATGAATATATCACAACATGTAGAGAGATTCTACAGAAACAAATAGAAGACTTAAAAATTTGTGTTTTCATGGAGAAAAAATCACACTGCTGAAGAGATGTCACCCTGCACAAGAGAAGAAAAATTTATGCATTTAGTCACCTCAAACACAATATCTGAATCTAGAAAAGTACTATATGGTGCACTAAATGCATGCCTCTGCTTCTCTGCCTGTTTTCTGGTTTAACAGATTGTTTGATGTTTTAACAGGTTTTTCTCTGATTAACACACAGATTTAAATGATTTCCCCATTTTCAAAGGGGTCTTGTTTTGTCTATCAAGTTGCTCTCTAGTTGCTTGTTATTTCTCCTCATACACTGGATTGCAACATAGTTCTAGGAATTTGGAAAGTTTTCTTTTTTTGTAAATAAAGTACTTGTTGTTAGATGTTTTCCTAATATGAGCATTTTAATTTGGTTTTCACTGATTTTTAGCATAAAATGGGGAATGTAGTTATGTATTCTTACAGTATTTGTGTGTGTGTGTGTGTGTGTGTACACTTTAGAGTCTGTCAACATAAAATTTTCTTTGAGTTAATAATAGTCTGAATCCCTGTTATTAACAATAGTTGTCCTTTGGAGTTTGCTTTTCATAGTTCACCAATAGTGTTCAGGGTGCTTTCTCTAAGACCAATCAGGTCTTAGCCTAGCAAGTCTGGTTATAAAAGATGCGCTGGACTTCTTTTAATGGGCTCTTATAATAAGGCTTGTTCTCTCGCCTTCTGAACTTTGGAGTCTCTCATTCTCGTTCCTGGCTCAACAATGACATTTGTGGATGGACACCGAATAGTCAGACAAGTTCATACAACACAGTCCTTCAAAATCCTCACAACCATGCCCACATGCCAATAAAAGAAAATCAATTGCGGCTCTGTTCTGTAAGTTTGCATGTCTGACAGCGCTAACATCTGTCATCATGTCACTGATTGCAATGGAAATAGCATTGACTGCTTTGCTCAGCCAACACCCCAACTGGTATAATTGTTTCAATGCCTCACCTGAGGCAAGCTGAGGCAGAAATAAAGCTGATGTAACTCATTTTGCAGGGCCCCAGGGTCTGAAATTGCTATTATAGTTTTCCTCATAATTGTGGGGTGGTTTTTTTTGGTTGTTGTTTGGCCCCACACAGCTGGGAATTTACTCTTTGGGCTCTTGAAGGAGGGTCTCTCTCGTGAGTTCTTTGCCAGGGATGAAAGATGAGCAAGACTCACTGATTTTTAGCCTTCAGGTTGTTGTTTATTCTTTTTTTATCTTGAAGTCAATATGCTGTCTGCATACCAGACTTAGCATATGAGAAACGAGATACAAAATGGACAAAATGGCTCCGATACCCAAAACTAATGTCTTTTTAAAGCTAATCAGTCCAATTACTTTCTAACACGTATATTGTTTTTACTTTACTACCAATAACTTCTATTAAACTACACATGTAACACCTATGCAACTGCTTTCTCTAACCAATGACTTCTTGCCACCAGTACTACAGAAAATGGAGTGGAAGAAGAACAAGAAGGAGAGGACACAACACCCTAAATCCTCCATCTTGTCTTCCATTCACTCTCATACAAAAATCCTAAAACTCTAAATTCTTCACCCTGTGATAGACTACTATTACTACTACATACCACTACCTAGTTCACCCGTGTTCTCCAACTCATCCCAAAGCCTTAGTAATTTTTTTCTCTGGAACAGAGATTAAAAGCAGTGTCTTGCTGAGAATCAGGGCTTTCTAAAACACACAGAAAACAGTCCCTCTGCCTTGGATTCAACAATAATGATGGCCAAATATTTTTTCTTTATGTTTTCTTTTGATGGCCTTTTTAACATCAGGTGCTATCACAGTGACCTGTCCGATGCTGTATGCGCCACCTTTAATTTTTGAGGGAATGCCCTACCAGGCTCTATCTCCACAAATGAGCCAATATTATTTTGGCAACTGCTGTGGGGGCTCATCCAGATCAACAATTTCACCCTTAGGGGGCACAGGGGTAGTAAAATTGCACCACAAGCTTCAGTTTCTGTACACAGGATGATGGGGAGTAACATTAAATTGTGGATCTCCCTGGTACTGTGTCCTGGGTTGACTTTATGAGGCTATCCCCATTCATCTGTATAGCTTAGAAAATAAGTTTTGCACTTTTAAGATTCATTCTGAGAGCAAAGAGGGGGGACAATGAAGCCCACAGATTGTTTTCATACTTTGTTCTTTCCCTCCTCCACATTTCTTTTTCGGCGGACGGTGTGTGTCTGCAGCACGGACAGAGGGTTTCTTCGCTTTTTAGTTAGTTAGTTTTAGCTAGCTGAGGCAGAGAAGTTCTTTGGACTGCGTTTTTTTTTTTCCTTTTTCTTTGGACCTGTTTAAACCTGCTCTGGACTGAACACCCAGAAGAGGACCAGGAGCTCACACACACCTGTGGCCCGCCGGGCCGGGCCTGGCAGCAGCATTTCCAGTGCCAGAGGAACTGATAACAGCCTGGGACTCTCTGAGTTAATCATCTCTTCTGGAGTGGCAAGAGTTTTACTGCTTAATATTGTTCAATTTGTTTGTGCTGGTGAATGTTTTTGCCTGTTAATTAAGCAGTTTTTTTCCACTTTTCTCCAAGGATTTTTTTTTTTTCCCCAAACCAGTTAGGGGAGGGGCCGCTTTGAATTTGTTTCCTAGAGGAAAACCCTTTAGGGGAATTTCTTCCAAATTTACCCTAAATCAGGACATACTAAAACTCAGCACAAAATTCCATTGCCAATGAACCAAGAATTTCTAATTCTTGGGGTTCAGAAGCTGCTTTAAGAAGATCAAAGACCCAATTATGCCAATTGACTATGGTATTTGTCTCATTGGCAGCCACACGCCAATATTTGTCATGACTGGGTATTGGCCACTCCTTGGCCGGCACTGGCACACCAACCAAACAGGTCACAAAGGGTTTGTCTGGGCTCGAATTGGTCAAACATATGGTGTCTGAGCCTGATGACTTGGCTAAAGCAACGCAAACGTTCATTTTTTGTTGATCTACAGGCATATCTTGCAAAAGCAAGCAAGCAAAACTAACAAGTGCTAATATATATTATTTGATCACACTCCATGTTCTTGTTCAGCTGCTTTTTGGGCAAAAACTTTCCCATACATTTCAACTCTCAAGCAAATACTTTAGCATATTTTCAGGGACCGGCCAACGATAAAGCACTAAGCTGCCCCTCTAACACTCAGTTTTTACAAATTTAGATATCTTAGGATTCTTTTTAATGCGATGGACACCATGCTTTTGCCAAAAGAGCTCTATGAAATTTACAATTTTCACAGCCCAAACGTCAACATAAAACTCAGATTTGTAGTTTTCACAGGTTGAACAGGGGATGTCTGGCATGAACCATAGTCTCTCTGCATGGCTCACGTCTGCATGCTTGCTTCCCTGTTCATGGAACTGGCAGCGCAAGCTTGTGCGTGATATGGTTACATGTTCCTTGCTGAGACCCACTTAGGTCCTGCACCTGTGGAAACACAAGCATACCCTTTGCCCCAAGTTACTAGCAGAAATGGTCCTTCAATTCATCCTGTCTCAGGGTTTCTGATTAAAACTGGAGGATTTCCTTTCAATTTTGCCTGTGTGCTGTTGCAGTGTGCTGTTGGTTTGAAATTGTATTATGGTTGTTTTATGTTTGTTTCAATTACCTTTATGAATGGTTTGTCCCAGTTTTCCCCCCTGCTTCTGTAAATGGTTCCAACTTGTTTTTCACCCCACTTTCCCGCCTTTCCCCTCACAGTTAAATGTCTATCATTTTTCCCCTCCCCTGGGGAGGCTCCTTTACCATAGATGGAGTTGTTTGTTTCCCCCAGACCCAACCCATTCTCCCGTCAATCTGCCCTAGTCCTTACCCCCTTTTCTAGAACTTTCCAGGTCATTCATCCCTTCCTTTTACCCTTAGTGGCTGTTGTGGCCCGGCCACTCCCCCAGGCATATCCCATTGGCTCCTGTACCCTAAATCCCCTCCTTGTCCTCCTCCCCTGAATACCACCCATTGGTTAATGTGTTTTCCCCTCCCCTAGTTTGTCCTCCTATAAAACCCAGGTACACCCCGCCCCTCTTCACCACTCTGAGGCACCCCCTTTCCTGATTCCTGGACCCTTCCTCGTTCGTCCCAATAAACCTCTTCCTGACTTCACTCCAAGACTCAGAGTGGACTTCTCTCTCGCGTCTCCCTTCGCTCGTGTGGCTCCTTGACGCCTTGGGAAGAAGATTCTCCACAGCCTCGCCGCCCTGTAGAGGACACACGCGGGCTGCACCGCTACCCCGACTCCTGTTGTCACCTGCTGTGTGCTCGGGCTGGGGAGTGGCCACTTGGACACTGCTGCCTCCTGGGGACATAAGAGCTAGCCTGGTGGACGGTAAACTGAGGCAGCAACCGCGTCGGTGTGCTTTTTGATAAGTGCCTAAAAATTGGAGGATTGGGTTCTGCAAATGAGCTATTAAAAAAATTAAAGACATATAAAGCTTTACTCAGCCTCATCTGAGGTGTTGCTTGGGTCACTCCCCCCTTCTGTTCATGTAAAATGCATTTTAGAGTATGGTGTGTCCTTTCAACAATTGCCTGACTTGTAGGGGAATAGGGAATTCTAAAAGTGTGGCAAACACCCCAATTCCTCAAAAATGTGGCCAATTTTTGCGCTGTGTATGTGGGGCCATTGTCTGGTTTTACTTCTTGGGGTACACCCAATGAAGCAAAAGCTTGCAGAAAATGTTGGTAAGCATGATTGGCTGTTTCCCCTGTTATAGATGCAGTAGGTAATTCAGGCTGGTAATTAATCTGTTATGTTTGATAAGTTGGTATTGGAAAGTAATGCATGTTTTTAAATAAAATGTAAGAAGCCTAACCTTTCAAGCACCAGGCAGTCCCGGAGGACTTCCAACAGCCACAGCTGGCCGACCACGGAAAAGTATCACATTAACAAAATAAAAGACTGAAACTCCTGGGAGGATGGGTCCTCTCCTCTCCTGATGTACAGATACATCCTCATGAAATCCAAGATGAATATCTCCAGATGGGGTAACACTGGACACCTGGAGACCATTAACACTGGCCCCAGTGACAAGATAAGTTAAAGGGAGACATTAACGCCCATCACCAACCCTGAGACGAGATAAGATACCAATCAAATTTCTTCATCTTAATTGGGAGTCCAGAAAACCAAACTCCTCCATATTCATCACGGACCGGAAGAAAGCATTCACAATTTCATCACTGTCCAGGAGACGCCGCCTAGGACAATCTCCGTTGCTCCAGACCTCTTTGTCTAGTCCTGGATTCTGAAAAGACGGACTTTTGCATTTGAACCACCAACTGAAAAAGAATAGACTTTCTGCCTACGGCAAAATAAACTGTATTTTACTGGCTAGCTCGAAAACCACAGTGGCGAACTGGCAGAACCCAAAGTGAGAGGGACTTGGGTTCGTCCGCATCGACTCAGTGCTTCATTTTTTTCGATCGTGGCTATCGCGGCCGAAACCTTGGTCACAAAAATAAAAATTATTTTTCTCTTTATTAAAAATTGGCTTGATTGATTATTAATTCAGCTTGATCATGACCACATTTATAACACCCCTGTGTGTGCAGAAGCAAAACCTTCACCTGAAAAAATATCAACAGACACACAAATATTTTTGAGTTTTCCAAAAGATGGGTATTTGG